>VDFB02314004.1:42267-66434 GCA_007258455.2 Sequoia sempervirens
ACGATCAATCATGCATAATGGGTGCATGAATTGGTGGAGAGATATGTTTCAATTAACAAATATTGACTTGAATCCACCTTGGGCACCCAAGTTGGCATCTTTGAGTTAAAACCTTTTGCATGAGAAGATATTTATAAAGCTCAGTTGAGTGGGCCCATTCTTGGGCACCAACTTTTAGGAGAATCTTGGAAGATATTTTCTTGACCAACGATCAGTTAGGAGTTTAGTTTGGGGTGCCTCAATTGAGGAGACATTGGATTTGACTTCATGTTACACATTGAAACTCAACTTGCACAAAATAGGTGTAAGTTTTTGAGAGGAAGCTTTGTGCTTTGTAATTGACAATTCTTTGTTGTTTTTAATGCTCATTATTGTCTATCAATTGCAGCAAGTTGAAAAGAGTTTTATCAGAGTTTATTGCAGGTTGTGAAGAAGAATTGTTGAAGGCAACGAAGCGTATCAAGCAAAGGATTGATACATTATTATTGTAATCTTGTTATAAGGTTAAATAATACAAACATTATTGATTTTGGTGGAGTTTTTTCTCGAAAGTGTTTCTCCATGTATATGTTGTGTCACTTCTATCTTCTTGTCTCATTCTTCTACGATCTTCTGTCTCTTTCTACAATTGGTAAAATTGATCTAAACAAATTAATCATACACAAATAATTGTGACAAATAACGCTTAATTAAATCTACAATATGGTAGTTTTACAAGTTTTAAGCTACAATTTCACCTTCGTTGTCAACATTTGGTATTAGAGCTAATGGTTGGGTAGAGTTTGGGACACCTTTCTCTTAAAAGTTTGAAGGTTTTTTGGCTATAGTGGAAGCTTTTACTATTGTGTTATTGTAGATTTATAAAATAAGTATGTTACAATGAGTTCTACTTCTCATCTAGATATTGAAAGATTCAATGGATCTAGTTAGGAGACGTGGAAACTAAAAATGGAGTTGTATGTAAAATTTAATACATGTATTTGGGTTGGTGGTTGTAAGACCTTGTATGGCTTTCTCAATCCCTGAAAAGAAAGTCCTGGTAAGAGAGGAGTTCTCCCAGGTGGTAAGGGGGGGCAGTTGGGTTAAACTAGTTCTTGGGTTAGAGTTAGTGGATTAACCTTTAGTGGTCTTTAGCACATGGTTTTGTGCTAGTTGTATTGGTCCATGGTTTTGGGCCTCATGGTTTTGAGCCCATGGTTTTGCATGTATGGAAGTCTATACAATGGCTTGATGACTCCATTGTAAGTGTGGTTAGTAGGAGATGGTTATCACGATGTCATGGATAGCTTGGTTACATGTTTCAGTGGGAGCTTTTGACAATGATGGTTTGATGTTTATCTTGTTGCCATGTATAGCTCGGTATCATAGTTTAGTGGGAGCTTTGGTAGGATATGGTTATCTTCATGTGATTTGAAGAGGTTTTAACATCTTGTTTCATGGAGGACCCTTAGAGTCTTTGGTAAAGGTGTTAATGTTCTTCCTTTGGAAGTGATGTAGTTCTCTTTGGTTTTGAGTATTAATCATTTGCTTGGAGCTTCATGATTATGTAGGTTGCATTTGAAGTTGGCATGGTTTGATTGGTGGGTGCTCATGGATACTAGAGAGACTTGGGTTAGGCTAGATATTTCTTATGTTAAGGATATGTGTTGGAATGGTTACTTGTTATAAAAAAATTTCAACAGTAAAGACCAAGGAGCTTACACCTAGAAATGGATGTGAGTCCATCTTAGACCTGATGAGAAGGTTGTATAATAATGATTCCTTGTTTAGAATAATTGCAATGTATAATATCAAGTGGGAGAATGTTGGGAATATGATTCCATTTAATTGCAATCCTAAACATATTTCATGCATCTCCTAAGTCCTTGGAAAGTGTTTCCCAACACTAGGATTAGAAAGAGATTAAATTCAAATGAAATGAACATGTAAATTAACATTTGTAATTATTTCTAAATGATAGGAACATGTGAGGATGTCCAAGAAGAGCTCCTACAAAATAGGAGCACATGGGGCACCCACATGAAAGGTGGAACCCACCTTGCTTAAGTTAACTGTTTAGAGGAATGATAACACTTCAGTAATGCATGTAAAGATCCTACAAGTTAGGCATTGATATTTACATGAATGGAGTTCAGTTCAATTCAGTTTAGTTTAGTTTAGTTTAGTTTAGTTTAGTTTAGTTTAGTTCAGTTCAATTATGGTTCAACTATCTTTAGTTGCATGTAGTTAGTTTGAGTTGCATGTTAGTTGACTTGAGTTGCATGCTAATAACTTGAGTTGCATGACACATAACAAGTGGCTACAATCAGTTAAGTGGGGATGAGAAATCATGCATAGTGTTTGCATGAATTGGTGGAGAGATATGTTTCAGTTAACAAAGATTGACTTGGACACACCTTGGGCACCCAAGTTGGCATCTTTGAGTTAACACCTTTTGCATGAGAAGATATTTACAAGGCTCAGTTAAGTGGGCCCATTCTTGGCTGCCAACTTTAAGGAGAAGCTTGGAAGATATTTTCTTGACCAACGATCAGTTAGGAGTTCAATTTGGGGCGCCTAAATTGAGGAGACATTGGATTTGACTTCATGTTACATGTTGAAACTCTACTTGCACAAAATAGGCGTAGGTTTTTTAGAGGAAGCTTTGTGCTTTGTAATTGAAAATTCTTTGGAGTTTTCAATGATCATCATTGTCTATTAATTGCAGCAAGTTGAAGAGAGTTTTATCAAAGTTTATTGCAGGTTGTGAAGAAGGATTGTTGAAGGAAAGGAAACATATCAAGCAAAGGATTGATACAGTATTATTGTAATCTTGTTCTAAGGTTAAATAATACAAGCACTATTGATTCTGGTGGATTTTTTTCCTGAAATGGTTTCTCCAAGTATATACTGTGTCACTTCTATCTTCTTGTCTCATTCTTCTACAATCTTCTATCTCTTTCTACAATTGGTAAAAGTGATCTAAATAGATTAATCATACACAAAGAATTGTGCCAAAGAATACTTAATTAAATCTATAGTATAATATTTTTACAATTTTTAAGCTACAATTTCACCTTTGTTGTCAACAGAGTTGGCTGCCATGATCAAGCAGCGGGATTAGCGAGTTGCAGAGCTCCTTACTGCACTAGCCAAGTGAGCCTAGGCTGTGACATGAGCAAAGAGTATCATAGCGACACATGATGCCATGTAGAGCTAGGTCAATGATCTCAAGAGGTAGGAAGAGGTGGCAAGGTTAGTGGTCGTTGATCCCCGGATGTAGTAGCTCTAGGAGGAGTTGTGGTAGGCCCATGAGTAGAAGGCTTCACTATAGGAGGAAATGGTGAAGCTACGGGAGGATGCGGTCAAGTTCAAAGGAGAGATCTAGGGGTTGTGATCATCTAGAAAGTCTATGTCGTGGTCTCATCAATTGCATTCATATGAATCCATCCAACATCCTCCTCCTCTACCACTGCCAACGCCAGAGGGCTCGAGGAGCCATGCACCTAGAGGCCCAATTTTGCAGGCTATATTTTATACACTAGATCATTTTTGATGTATAGCATTTTTTATGTATAGACACATATAGATATACAAACACCACATTTTGACATAGTGGTGTGATACATGTACATGATATTTTTGATATATATATACATACAAGATTTTTTATTGACATCATGGTGTTCATATGTGTACTTTTGTTTTATGTATGATCATGTGATGGATTATGTTTATGGATGTATGTTTAGATTATATGTTATCATGATTTAATAAATACACATGGATGTATGTTTAATGAAATATAATGATGATCTAATTCTTAACCAAAAAATGTTAATCAAACACAATGCATGGATATAAAACATAATTAAACACACACACACACACATAATTCCTAATTACACATATTTACATCATAACACAAACTAAATAGATAATGTGTTAATGAAGAAATGTCATAGCATAATTAACTACAATCCCTAGAGAGGAGTGAGTGTCATGGGCATGTCATATGGACTCTATGCATAGTATCAACAGAGATGCATTACAATGACCAGTTCTTTTAGAGGTGTACCATCCGTAGATGATAGTCCATATGCACTAGAACCATACACAAAGGTGATTATGTAAGAACCTCACCAATTAGGGTTGATCTTCTCCTTTTGATCAAGTGGTGCATTTACATTTCTTTGATTCTCATAGAGAACGAGATCACCTATCTTGAATGTGCAAGAAAGAAAACCCTAATTATAATGTTTAGAAAAAGATCATTGGTAATCTTGGAGATGTTTGAGGGCTTTTAAGTGGCATTCATTGAGCAACTCAAGCTAGTTTAGATGTTCAATGTGGTAAGTGTCATCATCAATCAACCCTTTAAGGGAAACTCATAGAGACCAAATTTCTAAATCCATAGGCATGATAACCTCGACACCATACACGAGGTTGTGCGAGGTAGTACCAGTAGTTGTACAAACACTTGTACAATAGGCCCACAAGGCATATGTTAATTGAGTATGCTAGTATTTACTATTTTTGCTCACTATTTTTTGAAGAATTAGCTCAAGAGTTTTGTTAGATTCTTTAGCTTGGAAATCCAAAACAAGCAAAGATATTGTTCAAAAGAAAGCTACAAATTGCTTCAGTGTTAGTGGATCAAAGTGGAATGGATTCAACCCATTTTGTAAAGTAATCAGTAGCAGTAATGATAAAGATATGTCCTTTAGAAGGAGGTGATATTTTACCAATAATATCCAACCCCCATTTTGCAAATGGCCAAGGGGAGATCTAATTTTGAAGCTCTTATTCAGGAGCTTAGATAAGATTATTGTGTTATTAATATTGAGGTAATTTCTTGACAAAGGCAAAGGAATATTTCTCCATTGTCTGGCAGTAATATCCCATATGAATCAGTTTATGCACTAAGGATTTACCATCGAAATGTCCACCCCCAAAGCCTGAATGAGCTTCTTGAAGGGCAAGGGGTATTTCAACCTTAGTGAGACAACGAAGCAAAAGACAATTATAAGACTTTAGATAAAGAATGTCAGATATAATAACATATTGAGCTAAAAGTTTTTGTATCCAAGTGCGAGTGTTTTTAGTCACATCATCAGGAAAATTTCTAGTCTTTAAGTAATTATAAATGTGAGAATACCATGCCCCCGAGTCTACGTGTGCACATACAAGACCATGGGGTTCAAGTTGATCCAAGACAACAAGAGAGCAAAGAACATGAACCACAAAGTGATACTCTTCTATACCATCATTTGAGGGTACAAGGGAGGTTGCACTTGCCATTGCATCTATGTGATAATTTTCTCTCCCAAGATCACTGTCTATTGTGAAAGAAGAAAAATGATCAAGCAAGGATAAAGCCAAATCTTGATACTGAGATAGTTTATTTTTCTTACCCTGATATGTTCCTATGATTTGATTTACAATAAGTTTGGAATCACCATGAATGTGAATATGTTTAATATTTAGTGCCCTCACGACATGTAAGCCAGTAATAAGGGCTTTGTAATCAATGATGTTATTAGTACAATGGAATTCTAATTGAAAGGATAGAGGAACCGACTTACCTTTGAGTGAGATTAAGATTACACCTACCCGTGAGCCGGTTTGACATCTTGATTCATCGAAGTACATCTCCCATATAGATTCATGATCTATTGTAAAAATATTTTCATCCAAAAATAAATCTAAATTACGGAAGGAGTGAGATGAGGGAGCTTATACCAACTAATCAACAATAGCTTGACCCTTAATTTCTTTAAGTTACGAATTTGATATTGAACTCGGAAAGTAGCATTACCCATTTTCCCAACCTTCCTAAAAGTTTGGTTCTAGCTAGAAAGTTTAAGATCATATTTTACAATAGCATGAGTTTTAGCATGAAGAAGATAATGTTGTAACTTTTGTGTTGCAAAAATGAGAGTGAGGCATTGTTTCTCCATGGTGGAGTATTAGGTTTCATAATCAACTAGAATACAACTAATGTAATAGACATCTCTTTCTTTACCATCAACATCATGTTGAGCTAATAAATTTTTTAAGGCATGAGGTGACACAGAGATATAAAGTAAAAAGGGTCTATCCTACATAGTCAACATCAAGATAGGAGGATTCGCCAAATAACTTTTGATTGACTCAATATATTTTTCACACTCATCATCCCATTGGAAGTAAACATCTTTCTTCAACAAACACATGAATGGAAGGGTACAATTAGTCAACTGAGATACAAATCTATGAATTGTTTAGACCTTCCCTTGAAAACTAGGTAGTTGAGAGATGTTTTTTGAAGGAGGCATGCTAATAATTGCATCAATTTTAATAGTGTCAACTTTGATTCCATGGTGAGAGAAGAAAAATCCTAAAAGCTTGTCAACATCTATACCAAAGAAATAATTAAGAGGATTTAGTCTCATCTTATAAAGTTGAAGCCTTTCAAATATAAGACAAAGATATTCGACGTGATCTTGATGAGTTGTAGACTTATCCAAGATGTCAACGATGTAATATTATAGGATCTTGTGAATAAAATCATGAAAGATAAGTCATCGCCTATTGGTAAGTGGCTCCAGCATTCTTTAACCCAAACAACATGACTAAGTAACAAAAGGCACCCCAAGGGGTAGTGAAGGTTGTCTTATATTTATCTTCCAGGTTAATATGAATCTAATTATAGTCTGAGAAGCTATCCATAAAGGACAATAAAGCATGGCTTGAATTCGATTCCATAATCATATCGATACTAAGCAATTTAAAATCATCCTTAAGAGTCTAAGCCTTATTAAGATCATGAAAAATCTATGCAAATAGAAATACAACCATCAAATTTACTAACAGTGATGATATTTGATATCCAACCTATGAATAGTCAATGAGACAAATGAAACCAAATTTTAGGAGCTTTTCTATCTTAGTCTTGACTAATAAAGTGACCTTGGGATTCATCCTACAAATATTTTATTTAGCGAGATTGGAATCGAGACATAGGACAATATTATGAACCACCACAGACTCATCAATATCAGGATGGGAACATAACAAATCAACATGTTATTTAGACTCTTATGAAGAAAGGCATTTTCTAACCTTAATTACTTTTTTCAAAAGATTTAGGATCCATTAAAACATTAGAAGTATCCCCCTTGAGGAGAGTATTATGGTCTTCAGGATGAGATATAGGAGTATTATCATCCACATTAGATAAAGGGGACTTCTCATCAATACTCATAATAAACTCTCCCAAGAGATAATGGAATCGTCGTTTATGGTGATAAGAAGGCAAAGGGGAGTTGGAACCTATAGCATTGAAAAAAGTAACCCTTTTTCACGCTTAGTCTAGGAATGAATAACTAATGATAAAATGTACTTGATTGTGCCTTATTTAGGGTGTTGTAAAGTGTTTTCTTACACTTTCATGCTAATCTAGGGATTTATTAATTAATTGAGGTTAATTAGAGCTTAATGGGCCCCTTTAATTCAAATCCAAGCCTTATTAATTGCATTTTTTGAAGGATTTATCTCGACATTCATTAATAAATTTCATAACATTTAAATTGGAAAGGTTTGGTTCTAGTTAATTGTGATAGGACCCATTCACCACTTTGGGTGAATGGGTCCTCCTTACCTAGGACACCTTTTTTTTAATATATATTGAGGTGTGTTTTTAATGATATTTCATCTCCCCAAAGCTTGGTCCTAGAAAATTGTACTAGGACCCATTCGCCACTTTGGGTGAATGGGTCCTCCTTACCTAGGACACCCCTTTTGAATTTATTTGTGGTGGGATTTTAATGATTTTGAATCTTAGATCTGATGGCAGCTTGTGTTATTTGAATTTTAGGGTTAATCCTTAGATTTGGTATAAATATAAGGTTAATTCACATAGTTTCATCCTAAGTGATCTAGCAAGTTTACAAGCATCCAAGAATTCAAGCATTAGACCATTAGAATTTTAAAGGAATTCAAAGGTAGATTATTGAAGTTTTGTTGTAGCAATTGAAGATCATATCATCATGTCAAAGGCATAGTGCATCAAGCATGTTGTTGAGCTAGTGTGTTGATGTAGTATTGAAGATCCATTTGCAAGCATTGTTTCACATCCAATTCAAGATCAAGATCTAAATTCTTCATGGCCACTTAATTTTTATAGATTTACATTCCAAGACATCATCCAAGGTATCATTATTTCATATTTCATGTTTCATGTTCATGTTTCATTGTTTCATCATAAGGTTTAATTACCTAAACGGGGTTTGACCAAGGAAAACCCCCATTCTCTAACAATGAATAAGTTTTTCTTCTCTTGGATGTGTGTTTGCAGATTTTTAGGTTGAAGATCAAGTGGAGAACAAGATTGGAGAAAAGTTGTCAAAGTTGAAAAGTTGCAAAGTTGTCATCTACATTGCAAGATCATGAAAAGAGCTTTATAGAATTTGTTTCATACTTTCGGGAGCTGGTCACCTGGGACCTAGAAGTGCAAAGATTGAAGAACAAATCCCAGAAGTCAGTTTTCAAAGACCCTAATAGGGACCCATTCGCCACTTTGGGCGAATGAGTCCTCAGTGACCTAAAAACAACACTCTTGCAACAAGGTACACATTGTTTCAGCCTCTTAAAACTTCCCTAATTGTTGCTATAACAATTAGGATTGATTTTTTATTGTTATTTGCATCATATCATATACATAATTGTATGTTTCATGGCAAAAATTAGTAGTTCATCATCTTGATAAACCCTATTTTTCTTTGAAACATAATGGTGAACCCGACTTATTGAACATTGTAGTTTTCTAATATTGGAGTCTTTCTTCTCATCCTAAGCTAGATCTTGCATTCATTTGCATTGAATTAGATCTCATTTAGGGTGTCCTACTTTGCATTCAAACTTGCATCTCATTTGGGGTTTTAGAATTGCATTGTTTTGCATTCTTTTAAATCTACAAAATACAAAAATAAAAAAAGTCATTTTGCATATCATTTAGATCACATAAATTTGCATTTGAAAATAAAAACAAAATTGCATTTCAAACTAGGTCTTTGCATTCATCATTTCATTACCTTTTCAACTTGCATTTCATAGTACATTTCCAAAAATTTGAAACTGAAAGTTATTATCATAGACCTAAAACTGAAACACATTGAAAAAAACTTAAAAATCAGTAAAAAAAAAAATAGTTCAAAAACCCTAATGAAGGATCCATTCACCCAAGGTGGTGAATGAGTCCTTGATCTGAATTTTTTTGGAATTTGAAACACATTGAAAAAAGCTTAGAAATCAGTCAAAATCAATCCAAAAACCCTAATCTAGGACCCATTCGCCCAAAGTGGTGAATGAACCCCTAACCATATCTAAAAATGCATTTTCTAGAATCTGAAATCTCTATTTTATGCTTCTTTTGATGCTATCACATTTATGTTTTAGTTTTATGATTTTCTCATTCATTAAATTCATTGAATCTAGCTTAATTTGCTTCATTTAGTGCATTGTCAAAATTCAAAATTGCATTTACAAAATTTCATTTTTAGTTTATTGCATTGCGTAATTATTAAAGTGCATTGTTTAGAATCTAAAAATTGCATTTCATTCTAGGTCATTGCATTGCCTCTTTCTATTTTGGGTTTGCACACTAAGTTGGTAAAAATTGTATGAGCTTTACAACTTGGTGTCCTATTAGCAATACTTTTGTAAGATGTAGTTTGAGGTTCATGTCATGCCATGATATCTCACTCATTGGGGATCTTGGGTTTTCTAGCTCTCTTTCTGATAGTGTTGATAATCAACCCTCTATGGCTCATAGTTTGCATACTTCATTTCCCATGACTTCCACTAATGTCCATCTCTTGCAAGAAGACATCAAAATATTAGATAAAAATATAGAAAACTTACAAGACTTTATCCTTACTAAAAGCATGGACATTAGTATGATACCTACTTTACAAAATTTAAGGAAAGTGCTTAGAATAGGAAATGAAACACATATTGTCAATAGCCTTAGTTGCTTCCTAAATGAAAACTTAAACAAACAAGAGAATAATAACATCCATGCCTCAGAAAACTTTATTGAAGCTAGACCTCGTAAGGGCTCAACTAAAAAGCCTCTTGATATTGCTTTCTCACAAAATGGCATACTTAAACATGCACTTGATGGTCCTCTTTACATACCTGACCGAATCAATGATAAGCCCACTAATGGGATATTAATTGATCTCATCTGTGGAGAGAATGTGATAATTGAAGAATTCCTATTTGTGCATGAACTATATCAAGATACATATGTGAAATGAAAGAAAATGGTTGCTTTATGGCTTAGGACATAGAACAACACATTTCACGATCATTCATTCAAGGGAAACCCTAGAGATCTCAATCTAAAGTATGCAAAGGAGAAAGAGATCTTGCAATAGGGTTGTCCTAGGGTCTAATTATAAACTAAAGAGGGGTTCACCACCAAGCTAGGGCTTGAAAAAATTAATGAAATACAAGACCTAATGCTTAAACCTAATGTGATGCAAGATTTCACTAAATGACCTAGAAAAGCATGTAAAACAGAATAAAAAGGTGAGAAAATAGAAGTGTGCACCTAGGAATCTGTAGAGGCCTGGAATGAGCTCTGAAACACTAAAAACATTAGAATTAGGGCATACTAGGACTCATACGCCACTTTTGGCATATCAATCCTAGACTTGGGTTTCCAGTCTGGAATAGGTTTCTAGTAGTGTAGATTCAGGATCTACAAAAATCTAAATTTTTTCCTGTAGTGGGACTCATACGCCACTTCTTGTGTATCAGTCCCATTCTGCTTTTTTGGGAATTCAAAGTTTAGATCTATGACCCAATCTATGTTCTTCCCTATATCTCTTCCTATTGCTTTCTATCTCTCTATATCTCCCACTATCTATGTCACTCCCTCTTCCTCTCTCTATCTATTTAGATGTAAGAGATATATCAATCACCATCCTTATATCTCTATCTATTCATCTTTATCTCTCTACCTCTCTATCTCTTTGTCTCCCTCTCTATCTATATTTTTCTCATTATCTCCCCCTCTCTCTCTATATAAATATCTTTTCTTCCCTCTATTTATCTTTATCTCCCTATCTCTTTATGTGACTTTATCTCTATCTATGTCTCTCTCCTCTTCTCTCTTTCTATTTTCCTTTATCTATTTTTCTCTATCTCCCTCACTATCTCTACCTCTTGCTATATCCCTCTTTACTCCTTTGTATCTCTACCTATCTATCTATATCTCTTTGTCTCCCTCTTTATCTCTCTATTTATATTTATCTATTTCTTTCTCTCTTTTCTTTTTTTTCTCCCTATCCCTCTTTTTATCCCTTTTATTTCTATCTTTGCTCCTGTCTCTTTATCTATCATTGTCTCTTTCTTGTCCTTTGTCTCATTTTTCTCCCTCTCTCTTGCTCTCTTTCTTTTTCTCTCTCCATCTATCTATATCTTATCTCTATCTCCCTCCCCCTTTTCTCTCCCTTTCTCTCTCTATATGTTTGTCTCCTTAAGTGTGAAATGGGTACATTGAGAGATCTCTTAAAGGTAAATTATCATATCCTTAATCAAATGACATGCTACCTTGAGCATAACTCCCCAAGGACACATGCCATCCTTGGATTATTGACATGAAACAACCAATCAAAAATTAGTTTCTCTTTTCTCTCTCTTTTCCTTTGTGTCTCTTATATTTCTCTCTCATGTTGTATCTCTCTCTTTGTCTATTCCTCTCTCTTTCAATCTCTATCTCCATCTATATCTCTCTCTCTTGATATCTATCTATCTAAATTTGTCCATTTCTCTCATTCTCTATCTTTTGAGTTTATCTCTCTTTATTAGTCGATAGGCTACATATAGTGTGATATTTGAGCTTGAAACAAGTCTCACGCTTGCAAACCATTATTGAGTCATTGGAAAACAAGTTTCAGTTGCAATTTAATGGTAAACCAATTGTAGTTTAATGGTAAGATCCTCTAAAATATCAGGTAAAAACCTCCAAAATGGATTGATGTCTTAAATCTGTATGCAAATATTTCATAATCCAATAATACTTAATTTTTTTAAAGAAAAAATCTAGATTTGTCTAAATTTGTTTCATTCCATTATTTAACACTTATTATTAATTGTTTAATCTAGCCACATGCAACTTGAATTTGGAATGCATCCATGCACAAACACATACTCTCTAACATATTAACATACATATAGTTTTCTATCGGTGTAATTCTTGAATCTCCTTTAGATGCAAGTGCTAGTATATATACCTCTCTCTATATAGAATTGTCTCCCCCTCTATCTCTCTTTATTTTTCCTAATCTCTCCAAAGATCAATTAAACTATCAAATTCTTAATATATTAATTTCATTTGTTCTATATAAAAGTATAATAATTATTAATTACAATAATTTCATATCTCTATTAAAAAAAATTATTATAGAATATAATATATAATAATAATATAACTTATATACTATTATATATAATAATAAATATAATTATATTATATGATTTAATCTTATTATATAAAAATATAAAAATGTAATAATTAATAATTATAATTATTATATATATTTAATAGTTTTGTAATAAGTAGTATAATTAAATTATATTTTTTAATTTATTTTTTATTATATAAAATATATATTTAAGCTAAGAGGCTTCCTATAGTCACAGAACAACATGAGCTAAAAGATTCGATGTACATAAAAATTCAAGATTAAATCTAGGATTTGTAAAAAG
This sequence comes from Sequoia sempervirens, assembly GCA_007258455.2. Taxonomy (NCBI): domain Eukaryota; kingdom Viridiplantae; phylum Streptophyta; class Pinopsida; order Cupressales; family Cupressaceae; genus Sequoia; species Sequoia sempervirens. The sequence continues at coordinate 55,006 of VDFB02314004.1, forward strand.
CCTTCACCATGTAATTTTTTAACGGTTTGGATAAAATAAACGTGAAGAAAATAAAATGTTTCAAAAATCATATAATAATTTAAATATTAAAAATATAACATTAACATGATCAAAATAATATAATATTTTACATATTAATATTAATAATAATATATAAATATAATGATAATAAATATATAAAATGAAAAAAAATGGGTTTGTGCAAGATCATGGGGGTCCAAAAAGTGGCGATGTGAAAAAAGATATTTTTAGCACGTCCCAAAATGCGAAATTCATGCCTTTGACTTTTTGCGGACCAAAGTACAATATCCGTTTCGGTTTGGTAATACCGAACCAAAACGAATATCTGTTACGAACGGATATCCCTTACAAAATAGATATCCATTATAAAATGGATATCCAATATGAAACGGATATTTGTTATTTGTGTTATAATTATATAAAAAAACCCTGTGAGGTCATATTATATAATATTATATTATACGATAATATTATATTATATTATATTATAATCTAATCTAATATTATATTATATTATATTATATTATAATATTATATTATATTATATTACATTATATTATAATATAATATAATATAATATAATATAATATTATAATATAATATAATATAATATAATATTATAATATAATATAATATAATATTATAATATAATATAATATAATATAATATAATTACATATTATATTATAGATAATATTTAATATATGTTATATTATAATAGAATACATATTATATATAATATAATATGTATTCTATTATAATATAACATATATTAATATATGTTTTTGAAATAAAAAGCAGCAAAACAATGTTATATTATAATATATTTTATATTAAATAATGGATATTTAAAAAAAATGCTATGGTTGGGTCACGAACCCAACCATTTATTTTTAAAAAACTGTAAATAAGGAAACGGATATCTGTTTCTTGTATTATACACAGACAAACAAAACCCGAGAGCTATATTTTTACTAGTGTTTTTACCAGCGTGCGTGTGGGTTTTAGGACAGCGACTCGGATATCCGTTTGGGGAGCTAAAATTACAAAAAAATCACCAAATTTGTAAGGTATGTTTGATTTTTTCAATTTTTATACAATTTATATTCATTTTGCTTCTTTTTTTTGAATTTTAGTCAAAAATAGGGTATATTTGATAGGTTTTTTATTAGATTAAAACCATTGTTAATTTTAGAATTTTTTATCGATTAACAGGTTAAAAATGGATCAAAATGAAAATCCTAACCTTGCACAAAATGAAAACCCTCCTACACAAAATGAGAATCCTCCCGCACAAAATGAAAACCCTCCGGCACAAAATGAAAATGTTAATCCTGCAAAAACTGAATACCCTCCACATCCTCTACTGCAACCATTGTTTCCAAATGAAAATGTGCCAACAATACACAAGTCTATTCATAGGAATTTAGATCAATTAAGAAAAGTATGTCAAATCTATGAAACACTCGATGAACTATCAAATATGAAAAACACTTTGGAAACAATCATTGTAAATGTTCAAACTTTGGCAATTCAACATAATAGATTTGCACAATGGCAAGAGCAACAAAGACAATTTTATGCTAATGGGTTATCGTATGATGAGGTGAAGGCTCTTGATATTGAAAAAGGCCAATAAGCTTATTTATTCATAGATCAGAGAACTGGACAACCTGTTAATGTGAGAAAACCAAAATTTAGAATTAAATGGTGCACCCATAGAGGAATATGAGATAATTTTTGGAGACGTTGGTGGATGGTTTTCGATAAACCACCCAACAACAACCTTGATGTCCCTCAATATTTTCTCTAAAAATTATATGCTGATTTTTTGCTAGGGAAACATGTCAATTACTTTGACATGCGAGATTTCTAGGGTGTTGGTAGAGGGATGCCATAGGATAGACCTAGGGCACGCTGAGTCACCCCAGTTCATCCTCCACCTATTGTTGCTCTGACTCCACTACCTCACCCAAAGATTGTTGTAGATGCGGGGACTTTGAGCATTTATGCATTGCATTTGTTGAGTGATCATTTGGTGAGGCAAAGCCACCATGTTGCGCAACCAGTTGACGGTGCATCCCATCACAGTGGTGTTGCACCTAATACATCCCAACATGATGGTGGTGCACCTGCTACAAAAACTCCCACTGGTACATAGCCATCAACTTCGACTAGTACACCATCCTCTTTGGGACATATTTGTGTGCCTCATCATTGCATGACATGCAAAAATTTATGTTTAGGTCCTCTCTAACGGTCCATTGAGGCTCCCATAGACACATCTAACTTTGAGGTTCATGATATGCCAGATGTAGGAGTTGATAGAGCACGGAGTGGAGCATTTTCAGTAGAGACATCGACTTCCAGGGATGATATTGGAGCACCAGTAAGTCTTAAAGCAATTTCATAGTGTGTTTTATGTAAATTCTTTCATATTTTATGAAGGATATTTGTACTAATATATGTTTGTGTTGGAATCTTTAACAGTTGTTGACATAGGAGTAGTTGTCAGAAGTGTAGCAAGCTACGCATACTACCATTTCATTTTCCTTAGACAATCAGTACACGGTAAATAATTTAAATTGTTATTTTAGATGTTAATCTTTGAAATCTAATATGTTTAAATACATGTACTACATATATTGATAGTCTAATGTAATCTTGTCTTTTTATGCAGCAACCTGGTTCTTATACAACCTTGTTGACCGAGTCTGACCCATTGGATGAAGTTGCACAATAGGCATATATATTTTTTATTGTCAACATTATAATTATATGTGCATGTGCATTTACATTCTTGTCATTTTTTATACAGGAAAGCATCTTAGCTAATCCATCCACTATGAGCCCATCTAGTGTCATAGCATCACAACAGGTATGTGTTTATTTTATATTGCAGATCATTTACGTTTAGATAGGAGTAGATATGTGATTAGTAGATATGATTATTTGTCAAAAATTATATTTTAATTTGTATTATTTTTATTTTATCTGCTATATTCTTCTGTTCAACCCAGCATTGTGATGAGTGAGAGACCATTACTTTATAGGAGGACTCTTGATCGTCCTAGGGGACAATCATATGAAGAACATCTTGTAGAAAAGAGAGCAAGATTAGAGGTAAACAAGAATTTCATTATTGATATAATATAGTACATGCATACTAATTTTGATGTTAAATTTGTAATTTATAAATGATGGTATATAAGTTTCTATTTACATGTCTATCTTGTCAACCATTCACATAATCTAATTAGTGGTTTGAAATGTTATTGTGTAGGAAACTGTAGAGCATCTAACTTCTTTGAGGAGGTTTGATTTTGATGGTCCAGCACAGGATTAGGATATGATATAGATTGACATTTACTCAGGGTTTGCTAGATCTTGAGATGGCATATATGCCACAATTTGTAAAACTTGTTCTGAGTAGGAATATGCCAAATTTGTATATGCACAAACATAATTATTCTATAGTTTGATATATAAGAATTGGTATTTGATCTAATTTGTTTCCCGTGTGCATGTCTTTCTACTTTGAATTTTCAAGATGGAATGTATAATTATCTTAGAATTATTTAAAGTTATGATTAATATTGTATGTTATAGATTAATGAAATAACATTTTAATAGAACTTATGAATTACAATTGGTAATCCATCTATTTATTTGAGGAGATTTTTCAAACAATGAATTTCATTTTCTATTGTACCACATTTTTCATACATTTCTACCAATACATTTTTTATCAAACACTAATTTTTAGAATACCCATGATTTCAAGCTCTGTTGAATGAATTTACATTTAACATTATTTTGGATTTTAAACTCATGTAATGAAGTGTGCAGCTAATTTTTATTTCAAAAGAAGTTAAAAAAAATGAAAAGTGGATACAACTTAATGAAATGCATTTCATGTTACATTGTTCATTCGAAAGTAATATAATCATCTAGATAAAAATCAATGTCACTTAATGTTCATTAAAGCATAATAACATGTAAAAGGTATAAAATCATCTTGAGTAAGAATCAATATCCTCACAAAATCAACTCAAACCCACAAAACAAAAGGTTGTGAAAGACACCCATTACCCTTATGTTTAACATATCTCAAAACCTAATGTGCTTGTTTTGGAACAACCCCGCTGAAATTGAACTATTACGCTGAACATGGCTCCAATTATCCCAAATTTGCAAAACAACTCATCTTTAAAACTGCTACCCCTCCAAGATTCCTTTGGATAGTATCTCACCAGGCTATAAACATCCAAATTCCACAAATATCATCCCTGTAAACGCCATCTAAGTCACTCAATCATGTAACCCTCATTTTGTTTAGATTATAAGGGGGTTAATTGAAAGTATGCATTTCCACACTTATCTCATTCAAACAACACCTCAAACACATTTATAGAAGTTTGCATATGCTTAATACACCTTTAGAAATTGTTTCCCCAACAAGTTTCAATCTCTAACACCCTTAAACCTCCCAATTTCACTCAAAAACCACACTTTTCACATCTAGGGCATCATACCCAAACCTCGATTGACCTCCCCTGCTCTCCCAAACCCTTCTAACATCTAATTCATACCTATTGTGCCATGACAAAAAAATTCCAGCTTTTTTCCAATGAACTACAATAAGATGACTCTTGAACTTCCATCATTTGACAATAAGTTGCAATTTTAACAAGCAGTATAAAGTTGCAAAGTGGTGCAAATTTTGTTCTACAACTCGTAGGACCAAACAGATTGTTCCAACACATCCAGATGGGTACATTTACACTAGGGATGGTCTTCTTTTGCACCCAAATACGTTGAATCACTCTGAGCTACATTGGACTGACGATTTCCCTTAAGAGTCCAAAGTGCTAAAAGGCAGCAATCTTTGAAGGGCCACTTCTCAGAAACTGTGATGCCTAAAGACTCTTTGTCTGAGGCTATGGGATCGTGTTCAGACCCTCTATAATAACCTCTCTTAGATTTTTCTATCTCGGAGGCATTTTCCTGCGGTGACCAATTTTTAGTCGAGGAAAAAGTTGTCAGATGCAAGCAGTGTAAAGTTGCAAAGTGGTGCAACTTTCATTCTGCAACTTGTAGGAACAAATGGACTATTCCAACACATTCAAATGGGTACATTTACGCTAGGGATGGTCCTCTTTTGCACCCAAATACGTCGAATCACTCTGAGCTACATTGGATCGACGATTTCCCTTAAAAATCCAAAGTGCTAAAAGGCAACAATCTTTGAAGGGCTACTTCTCAGAAACCGTGACGCCTATAGACTCTTCGTATGAGGCTATGGGATCATTTTCAGACCCTCTACAGTAAATTCTCTCGAATTTTTCTATCTCGGAGGTGTTTTCCTGCGGTGTCTAGTTTTCAGTCGAGGAAAAAGTTGTCAGATGCAAGCAGTGTAAAGTTGCTAAGTGGTGCAACTTTCGTTCTGAAACTTGTAGGACCAAACAAAATGTTCCAACACATCTGGATGGGTATGTTTACGCTAGGGATGGTCCTCTTTTGCATCCAAATACTTTGAATCTCTCTGAGCTACATTGGATCGGCGATTTCCCTTAAGAGTTCAAAGTGCTAAAAGGTAGCAATCTTTGAAGGGCTATTTCTCAAAAACCGTGACACCTACAGAATCTTCATCTAACATTATGGGATTGTGTTGGGACCATCTACAATAACCTCTCTCATATTTTTCTATCTCAGAGACGTTTTGCCGCAGTGTTCAATTTTCAGTCGAGGAAAAAGTTGTCAGATGCAAGCAGTGTAAAGTTGCAAAGTGGTGCGACTTTAGTTCTGCAACTCATAGGACCAAATGAATTGTTCCAACACATCCAGATGGGTACATTTACACTAGGGATGGTCCTCTTTTGTATCCAAATACTCTAAATCTCTCTGAGCTACATTGGACCGATGATTTCCCTTAAGAATTCAAAGTCCTAAAAGGAAGAAATCTTTGAAGGGTTATTTCTCTGAAACCGTGATGCCTACAGACTCTTCATCTGAGGTTATGGGATCGTGTTGGGACCCTCTAAAATAACCTCTCTCAAATTTTTCTATATTGGAGGCATTTTCCCATGGTGTCCAATTTTTAGTCGAGGAAAAAGTTGTCAGATGCAAGCAATGTAAAGTTGCAAAGTGGTGCAACTTTTGTTCTACAACTCATAGGACCAAAAAAACTATTCCAACACATCTGTATGGGTACATTTACACTAGGAATGGTCCTCTTTTGCATCCAAATACTTTGAATCTCTTTGAGCTACATTGGACCAACGATTTCCCTTAAGAGTTCAAAGTGCTAAAAGACAACAATCTTTGAAGGGCTATTTCTCAGAAAATGTGACATCTACAGACTCTTTGTTTGAGGCTATGGGATTGTGTTGGGACCCTCTACACTAACCTCTCTCAGATTTTTCTATCTCGGAGGTGTTTTCCCATGGTGTCTTAGTTTTCAGTCGAGGAAAAAGTTGTTAGATGCAAGCAATGTAAAGTTGAAAAGTGGTGCAAATTTCGTTCTGCAACTCGTAGGACCAAACAGACTATTCCAACACGTTCGGATGGGTGCGTTTACACTAGGGATGGTCCTCTTTTGCATCCAAATACTTTGAATCTCTTTGAGCTACATTGGACCGACAATTTCCCTTAAGAGTTCAAAGTGCTAAAAGGAAACAATCTTTGAAGGGCTATTTCTCAGAAACCGTGATTCCTATAGACTCTACATCTGAGGTTATGGGATTGTGTTGGGATCCTCTATAATAACCTCTCTTCATTTTTGCTATCTCGGATGTGTTTTCCTATGGTGATGAGTTTTCAGTCAATGGAAAAAGGGTCAAATGGATGCGATGTAAAGGTGCAAAGGGGTTTAGGGTTTTTTTTGTTCCTTGTTAGTAAGTGAAAAAGTGATTCATTTACTCAAATACACTTAATTCGTGAACTACACACATGAATAGAAAGTATACGCTTTAAAACATATAAGTCATAAAGTATACATTGCAATAGTCATAAATGACAAAGTATACACATAAGTTGTAAAGTATACACTTGAATACACATAAAGTGTACACAATATGCATGATATTATCATTCAATAATTGTTATAAAATATAGGATTTACAAAATTCCACGTAGGCATACAACAAATGACCCTAATACATAGTCATTTCCCAGTAGGGGAAGGAAATAGAGCTCGCATTGCCTTCGCATTCGACACACTCTTCCACAAGAGTAGCATGTTGACGTTTTGGAGTGAACCACCTATGCAAATCATTAAGGTAGTAGTAAAACTATGTACAATAGAAAAGATGCTTAGAATAACAAATCTATATTATTCTAAACGGCCTAATTGATGATAAAATGGTAATGCAAACTATAAAAGATGTTTAGAATAACAAATCTATATTATTATAATCTCTCGCATACCTCCCCCAAAGGATCAGAGCTAGCTATTCTTGTAGAAAGTCCATGCTCTATCATGCTATGAACATTGCAATATACTTCAAATGAGAAATCTATATTGTCACAATAGAAAAGATGCTTAGACTAACAAATCTATATTATTCTAAACAACCTGAATGATGGTGAAATGGTAATGCAAACTATAAAAGATGCTTAGAATAACAAATCTATAATATTCTAATATGTCTCATATCTCTCCCAAACCATCAGAGTTGGCTAATGTTGCAGCAGGTCCATGATCTATCATGTTAGGAACATCGCAATATACTTCAAATGAGATATATATATCATCACAATAGAAAAGATCCTTAGACTAACAAATCTATATTATTCTAAAAAACTTGAATGATATGCAAACTATAAAAGATGCTTAGAATAACCAATCTATATTATTCTAAACAACCTAAATAATGAACCTTAGTAGATAAACAATATCAAAATGTGATGAATAATATCATACATGTCCCATACAACAAATGATCTGCTACTCAAGTGTCCCTGTAGGGTCATCTCTTACCTTTAGAGTTTCTAGTAATGCTTCATGATCAACACTACTAATTGTCCATAGTTTTTTTGTTTTTGGTCTAGCATGATGTCTCAATAACTTAACATTTGTTGCTATAACAAGGTGCAAATACATCAGAATGGTTTTTTGTATCTCATAGTCTTCAAATGCGGGTACATCATTCTTTCTAATCATATATATTTGCAACCAAGTTCTGAAAACAACAACTGAACCTGTGTGATCATAACTTTTTTATCAACATCTAAATATACTTAGAATAACAAATCTATATTATTGTAAACAACCTAAACGATGGTGAACTGGAAATGCAACCAAGTTTGAGAAAAAAAAATTGAACCTGTAGGATACATGAAGCCATCATCATTTGTCATCGGTTGTGTTATCTTTTTCTTTCCTTGTACACATTGTGCCAACCAATAGTTTGATCCCTCTACATTCCCCTTTGGTGCTACAACTGCATAGATATGTCCTGGCTATACAAGATCTGAAAGATGATCGCAGTCAAGTGAACTTTCCATTACATCTTGTAATGAGTATTGTGGTACAGATAAAGGGGTTAGGTACTATGCAAACCATGTATCTACTCTTTCACTTGACTCACACTGATCCCAATCACACTGAATATAATTTTGAAAAAAACAAGCCATCTCCCGTGTCCATATGGTCCATGCACTCGCATATGAGCTTCAAATTGAATGCATCTTTGAAGAATTTCTAATTGATTGACATTCCATTATGTCTCCCACTGTGCCCTCCTCAACCAACCAAAAGAACCTATTGACTTGTGAATCAAGTGTCCCTCCTCGTGATAGTGCATAGGTACACCAATCCACAATAGAACATGCATCACTGAATGTTGCACCACCTCTAATCTTCATTTGTTCCTTAACCAAAGCTCTCTTCACACATGCATTTGCACCATCATGCTCACCTTTTCCATGCCCAGCTTCGAAAAAACTCCAAATATGTGGTACACCCCTCTCTATATGCATCTTGCTCAACCAATAAAACATGTGAGCATTCTTGAATTGCCCTTTGTAGTTATCTGACCAAATCAAATGTTGACCCATTGCGATTCCATTTTCCTACAAGAACTCAAAAAAATTTCAAAACAATGTTGTACAAACTCAGATGAATGAGATCTATCATCACTCATGTAAAAATGGTACTCCCTGATTATCTTCTTGTCCTCTTTTGTACTATCATGGGCATGCCTATATGTTATGTGGACAAAAATAGAAATTTGAATAGAATTATAATATTGTGATTGAACTTCATTTTGTGGTTGCAATGTGTAATTTTCAGCAAAATCAACTACAGATGCAATAGTTCCAATGGAGAAAGAGTCCTTACACATCTTGAATTGTCAATCCAACCATTGGGACCTGTGGTTATGCCTTGCATACTTATAGAAAATAGTTTTCTTAAAATCTGAAATAAAATCAGCAATACTTACCTCTCTTGCAACCAACTCGCATCTAGAACCCTCACCTCCACTCTTCAATGTGTATTTCATTGTCTCATATTTGTTTTTCTCAACAATTTTTTTACCAAAATCATGATCGCTGCCCTCATGAAAGCATGTTACAAACTTCAATAAACCACCACATTGCAAACATGTTCCATTTAAACAATCATTTTTATAAAATAAGCAACCATCCCCTCTAATGCATAAAAATGAATCTAACAACTCCCTGGATGACTTGGGAAGTTGTATTGCATAACACTCCTACAACATTTCGTTAGTATGCATAGAAGAATGTATATGGCATAACAATTCATGATACATTGAAAACTCAACATGGTATTTACAACAACATGTATTATGAACCTTGATAGGAACACAATAAAATGGTTTGCAAGACTCAAAAGCAATTTGCGAGATTTGCAAATGTGGATGTTCTTGACAAAAAAATTTGTACAAAATTATTTGGCTACATTCCAAAAAAATGTTTAGGATGCGTTGTACGATCTCTATTGCCAATTCGTAACTTTAAAACATCCTTTATGTTTGGTGAGACTCTAGAGTGAGAATTCCAATATTGTTCAATTTGCATCTTTACATTATCGGTTTTTTTCTATCAACACGTGGAAATCTCCCACTAAAAGCCCACGTATCATTTTGAAGAGCACTATCGAGTCTTCCTCTTCTTGATAGTGCTCTATTCAATGTTTTACGATTTAAGTTAAAATCAATACAAGTTTGTCTCATTAAACGAGTATTTTTCAAATGATGGCTTACTAGTGAGGTTGGGATCACCCTTCGAGCAGCCCTTTTATCTTTTTCCTTGCTAGTATTTCCAATAGAGGTTAGAGCATTAAAAGATTTTTTACAATAAGACTATTTTTTTCCATTTTTTGGTGAGACGAATCTTCAATTTTTTTAATAATGGTCTCATTTTGTAAATCTTAAGTAATTGCACAAAAAGTTGGCATTGTTCGGTTAATGTCTTAGTGGAAAAGAATTCATTGAATAATTTTGTAGCCCACAAATGAACCGTTCATTGTGACCTTTTCCCTTGAAGATTATCAATTATGTTCTCATCTATTTCAACCAACCATTTAGGGGTTCTTTTGTAATTAGGTGTTGCATAAGGTTCATTTTCAACCACATTTTCATTTTCAACATTATCAATTACAATTTCATTTTGAACAACATTTTCATTGTCAAAAACAATTTCATTTTCAACCACATCTTCATTTTCAACATTTTCAAAAACAACTTCATTTTGAATATCATTTTCAACAACATTTTCATTATGAATGTTGTTCACATTTTCATTTTCAATTTGTACATTTTCAATTTCAATGTTTTCATTTTCAATTTGAATATGATGTTCAATATTTTCAATTCCTATTTCGTCTTCACTTGAATTAGCATTCAATGGTTTGGAAGAAGCTTCAATTTGAATATTTTGCATATCTTGTCTTCTTTTCCTATGACTTGCTCTATCTTTTTCTCTATATGCTTCAATTTGTTCTACTGTAACTTTCCTTTTACCTTTTCTCTTGCACCGACTGTTGCTCCCCATTGCACAAACAAAAAAACACACAAAAATGATTGGAATTCTACAAAAAGTGTAAGAGAATCTTTGAAAAGCTAAATTTCATCAGATGCAGATAGAAATCACGAGATTTCCGTGACAAAAAGAATGTAGGGACCATTGAAATACTCAAAATGGTTCCTTTTTTGTTTTTTTATATAACTTACAAAACGGATATCCATTATGTGATCTGCATGGCCCTAAGTCTCAACAATTCGCAACTAAAAAACAGATATCTCTTTATAACATATATTCATCACATCTAAAATTATTAGAATGGCATATGTTATATAATATATATCATATATCAATATATAATATATATTATCTATTAGTATATAATATATATTATATATTATATTTTAATATATATAT
>VDFB02314004.1:68987-82771 GCA_007258455.2 Sequoia sempervirens
ACCCTCTCTCCCACTGTCTCCCACCGTCTTCCACCCTCTCCCCCACTCTAGAATATAAACAATATGTATTATAGTATATATACTATAATATATTTTATATATAATATATATTATATAATATATAGTATTTTTATATGCAATAAATTTATAATTTAAAAAACAGATATCCATTTTTAGCGGATATTTGTTTTGTTCTCTTATTTTCAAACACAGGCAATGTATTCATATTATATAATATATATTATAATATAATATATAATATATATTATATATTATATATTATATATATTTATATTATAATATATATATATATTATATATTATATATTATAGTATATTATATTATATAATATATAATATATTATATATTATATATAAATATATATATTATATATTATATAAAATATAAATAAATATATATATATATATATATTATATATTATATAATATATAAATATATATATTATATATATACAATAAATTTATGATGTAATACACAAATATCCATTAATAACGGATATCTGTTTTTAATCCAATTAATTGAAGTCACATGGGAATATAATGTGCTTCCACGAAACGGATATCCATTTGTAACAAATATTTGTTGCTTTGAGGACTTTATAACACAAATTCTTCCTCATTTTTACGAACCAGTCCTCATTTTGGCGACGCAGCAGTCGAGCAGTGACCTCCAACGACCTCCATGTATGTTTTTTTTGCATTTTTTTTTCTTAATTAGTGATAAATTTAAGTTTTTTTTGCATTCTTTGTAGATTTTTTGAATTTTTTCATTTCTATTTAAAGTTACAACAAAATTTCAAACCCTAGTTAGTGAAAAACAAAAAAAAAACATCAAACAAAAAAATGGAACCTTTATTATTAGAAAAAAGTCATAAATTTGAACCTAGCATACTAAACAAACATAAAACAAAACTTTCATTACCTCCTTTCTCCATTTTTTAAAACCATTTTACATTTTTGTCTATTTTTCATTATTGTTTATCACTTATTTTCATGTTTCTTAAATTCTTGCTTTGTTTATTATTTTAAATTAGAATTTATTTGCTAAACAATTTTTTATTTATTTTTTAATTGTTTTGACTCTCTTCAGCTCTCAAAATAGAAAGGATCCTTGTTGGAAGTGCTCTAAATTTCCAATTCTTGGTGAATCTGGATCCATTGTTAGTATTGACCAGACAAAACTTGTCCCTGCAACCGTAGAAATGGGCGAAGTGAATGGGTAATAATTGATGTGCTATGCATGAGGCAATTATATTGAATCATATACAAATGATAGCCTCCCGCACAACCCATCGATTATTGCCCATTAACTTTTCCCATTTACCTATGGTTGCAGGGACAAATTTTTGTTTAACTAACTATGTACATACAGATTCACTTAGTATTGGCAATTTAGAGCAAAACACTTCCACCTTTGTTGAATCAATTTGGAGCTTAACACTTCCACATTGCAGTGAGGTAAAAATTTAATGTATTTTTAAATTAGATTCCACATCACTTTAACAATTATTTGTTTTCCATTTAAACACACCTTAGACATAAATGAGCTTTACACATTTTTTCATTTGTATTCAATTAAGTCATTTATATTGAATGGTTTAAGGGGATTTTAAACATGTATCTTACATTTTTCAATTATAAATTTAATGCAGGCTCACTTATATCTAAATCATGGATCTACACCCTCCAGCTCCAACCACTCCACCTCCACCCACTCCACCTCGAAACCCCCCACCTCCACCACCTGCACCCGATGTTGTTCGCTTTGGAGAACAAGTCAATGTGCATGTTAGAACCATTCAGGATCAAGTTAATGCTATTCAAAATGAAGAATGTGTTCACCCATTATTGAGGAATTTTGCATCAAAAATGCAAACTGTTGTTGATGTGTGTAGGTCCATGGAAGTGGACTTAGACGAGCATCAACGATGGCTAGAGGAAAGGAGACAGTCCCAATCTAAAGAGGAAAACACAAAGAAATGAATAGATGCAATTGAGAGCCGCAAAACTTTATTAAGACAATGATCTTATATTTATAAAAAAAAATCGATCTTTGATGGATATTTTATAAAGAATTTTGTTGGATGGATATTTTATAAATAATTTGGTTGGATGGATATTTTTAGTGTTGAATGTATGAATATTTAATAGTATAATGATGAGACAAAAATTTAGTAATACATATTAAATAATCTATTAATTTAGTGTTCGTTAATGTATATAGTGTGTATATATAGTGTTTATTCATGCATCATGGTTGACTAATGACTTATTTGTTGATCGTAATCATTGTATAGATTTCACATGAACAATCTAATTAACATGTATCTTGATGTCTTCTAAGGATTTTCTTTGAAAGTTGCATAATGTTCTTGTTTATGTACCATGATTGGAAGATAGTGATTCTTATTCATGATGATTTTATGGTCTTTTACATGAATGATCTAATGACATGTTATTAAACTTGAATGTTTTAATGGCATGAATGTTGAATTGAGTTGTAATGGTTTTTTTTTATGGTTGTATCACTTCTTATTCTAGAGCCCATCCCAACACAAGAAAACACTCTTCCTCTCAACTCTCTCTCTTCCCCTCTCCCTCTCTCCCCCTCTCTCCCTCTCTCTCTGTCTCAAATCTTCATCTATCTCTCCCTCTCATTCTCAGGCTCCTCCCACCCCTCTCTCTCTCTCACTCCTCAAGTCTCTCTCTCTCTCCCTCTTTGCCTCCCTCACTCTCTCTCTCTCTCTCTCTCTCTCTCTCTCTCTCTCTCTCACTCCTCAAGTCTCTCTCTCTCTCTCTCCCTCTTTTCCTCCCGCTCCCCCTCTCAACTCTCACTCTCTCTCTCTCTCCCTCCCACTCTCAAGCCCCCCTCTATCTCTCTCAAGTCTCTCTCTTTGACTCTCTCTCCCTCCCTTTCTCTCTCTCTCCATCTCAAGACTCTTCCTCTGTCCTCCTCTCTCCATCTCCATCTCCCTCTCAAGACTTTCTCTCTCTCTCTCTCTCTCCCTCTCAAGTCTCACTCCCTCTCTCCCTCCAAACTATATATCTCTCTCTCCTTCCCTCTATACCTCCCTCTCTCCACCCCCTCTCTATCTCCCTCTTAGCTCTCTCTCCCCATCCCTCTCAGGTCTTTCACTCCCACTTCTAAGGTCTTTCTCTATCCCTCTCTCTCTAGTACCCCTCTCTCTCTCTCTCTCTCTCTCTCTCTCTCTCTCTTTCTTGTGAATTGGCCACACATCAATAATTTTGTTAACACTGGTACATTTTCCTTGGTGTTATTAATATTTAGCTGCTTTTAAGTTTTATTTACAACTCATCTTTCTTGGTGCAAAAATTGATGGGAAATCCTGTCATTATTAATATTTAGCCGCACATCAATAAATATATAATATATACTATTTATTCCACACATCAATAAATATATAATAAATACTATGCATTAAATATATTATATAATATATTACATAATATTAATATAATATATAATATGTCATATATATACTATATGCTATATATAATAATTAATATGTATACTATACAAAAAATATGTACTATATAGTATAATATAATAATATAATATATATATATATAACATAATATTATATATTATAATAACATAATAATATAATATAATATATTATATTATTATATTAATACATAATAAATAATATACTATATAATATATTATATATAATACATAATATTATATATTTATTTATTATAAATACATAATACATATATAATACATATTATATAATATTATGTATTATAAATAATATAAAAATTTATAATTAACATATATCTGTTTAGGATTTGGTTTGGGCCAGAAAGTCAACCCAAAAAATGTGTTTTTCAGAATTTGTTTAGTTTTCCGAAATTCGCCCTTGTGGCTGACGACTTTTTTTTACCCGATTTTCATCAAACGAAAAGGGTTTATAGAAAAAATTGTTAACTTTCCACCAATATAACTTTTTCCTCATTTTGAATTAAATAAATAATTATTATTGATTTTCTACCTACATTATGTCTAAAGTCCTGATTGATAGGCTGATTGAAAAACTTCTATAACTTTCAAACTACTTAATATTTTTTGAATCTACAAGATGCACCACATTCTATGCTTCACCTACTATAGGATAAAATAAATAAAAATTGAATTTCATAATTTTTGACCAAGTTATGGTGGTTAGACACAGTCGTTTTAATAATTTTGAAAAGTTCTAGTAAAAAACTTAGAAAAAAATATTATGTTTTTCTTGTACTTAGGGTGGTCAGACACACACCTGCTTCTTATTTTTTTCCTAAAAATTTAGTACCACTGCATTGAAATTTCAAATTTTCTCAAAACAAATTTACTTTTTTCCAAAAAAGGACTAGTGGCCTAGAAAATACATTCAATTTGCTACAACTTTTGTTCTTACATATTTTTCAAATTATGTTAATAACCTATTCAAATTTTTATGTCAAGTTGCCTAACTTTGATTTTTTGAATTTTCATCACCACTTAGAGGCCTAGTTTGGACCCCCATGATCCTGCACATACCCAAATATAATATCATATTACAATCTACTAGTATAATAATATTAGAATTCTTACTCAACTAAATTCAATCATTAATAAAATAAGTAATAATATTATAATAATGTAATATAATATTATATAATTTAATAATATAAAAATCATTAAAAAATATTTTAACATTAATACAATATTTCATATAATAACATGAATATAATTTTTGGTATTGTTCATATTTTTTTATTATTGTTTTTAATTAATCTAATTTATCTTAGATATCTCTCACCGTTATTTGAACATATGTGATAATCAAAATTTATATTAAAAGTTAAATATTAATATTTATTTATCAAGATATTATAATAATATAATTTAATGTCTAATATATTATTAGAAAAACATATTATAAACAAGAGTTGCACAACTGCTACTAATGCGGTTGGTTTGCCTACTTCTGCTGCTGCGACTGGTGAGGTTGTTGCTATTGTTGCTAATGATTCTACTGATGGTGGTGAGGTTGTTGTTGTTGCTACTAATGATTCTATTGATGGTGCTCTGACTACAAGTTTATCTACAGCTCCTGTTACTGCTGTTGGTTGTGGTAATGACATTCTAGGTACTTTGGTGGCTTGTCCCTCATCCTCCCCTTGCTCTAATCCTTTAGAGGATGATCTTTCTTGGATGGTTGTACAAAGAAGGAAGAGAGGTCTTCCTAAGGATAATTAGTCCTCTCAATCTCTTGTTAATTTTGTTCGTGTTAGTTAGAAGATTGCATGTGTGGTCTAGCTCTGCTGGGGCTTGTTGTTGTTTGGTTGCTAGTATTATTTGTTGATGTTTTGAGCAACCATTATTTTCTTTTTTCTGGTTTTGGGTTTTTGGGATGTTTTTGGTTGTCTAGTGTTGTATCTTTTGAGCAGCATTTTGTGCCTAAAGTTGTAAAGGGTTTCAGGTCCCTTCAAAACATGTTTTTCCCATATAATCAAAACAAGAGCTGCAAAGTAGTGAAATTCTTTCCTAAATGTCCAAGAATAGTCTTGTTTTTATTTGTTGTGTTTGTTATGTTTTAGCAACAGTGTTGATAGAATCAAAATTGTCAAGAAATCAATTAGTTTGTCATAACCACAAAGAATCATATAAATTTAGATTTCCATAACCAACAGTGCTAAAGCATGATATAATTGAATTTCAACAAAAAAATCTTGTTAAAATAAGCTTATGATGTCCAGGCATAACAATCCACTCAAGAACAAAGTTAACTAATTATAGATATAAAAGAAGAAAGAAATAAAGAAATCATATTGATGTCCACAAAAGAAAGGCATATAATCAACAAGGAAACAAAATGGTAGAGTTTCAACTAGGGTCATCATCATGTGAATCTCTCCTACCTTGCCACTATACCATAAGCCACTGGTTTGGGAAACCATAGATAATCAAACTATTTTTGAAATTCAGTTTAACAAAATCATCTGCACTTTCCATCACTTTTACTTAAGTTAGTTTAGTATAGCCAGCAAGACAAGGTGGGCTAGCTAGAATGATAGTAAAGGCTACATATGCCATAGCCTACACATAAGGGCATGCTTGGAATTTGAAATTTATCTTGTTATTGAGTCAAGGCACCTAGTATTCAAATTCAGTTCAAAACATATTTAAAACTGACTAATTGGTCATTATTAATGATCATGAGCAATTGTTCTACAACACAAACTAACATTGAAATTTAGTTTTGGCACAACCAGAGGTGCTGCAACATGTTGTAATGCATTCCACCTTTAACATGAATATTTTTTTTTCAAGTATAGCTTTCGCCTTTCAACAACCAAACATTACTTTTAACTCAACAATCAGAGATCTAGTATCTCAAAATGGAAAACTAGAGCATAAATAAATAATAAGAAAGAAACAACACTTAGGCTAGATTTGTAACACCGTAATAACAATCACTTGCAAACATGAACATAGGGATGCAAGAATGAGACCACCATTTCAAAGCAAGGTACAGTAATAAATGAATGAGGGTAATGCAATATTATATATACATATGTTTTCCAGAAGATATGGGTGTGGGGATGGGAAATACTTTGTACTGGAGTTTTGTAATCACCATGCATAATAATAATTTAAATAACTAATTTGGCTTAACATTCTCAATTGATGAGCAATGATTATTGAATAATATTTTCATAAACTGACATAACATTTTACATGATAATCAAGGCCCTTCTAACTTAGCAAGGCAAAGCTTGAGGGAAAATAAATGAGAATAATAAGAAAATAATAATTAAGCTAAAATATAATAAGAATAAACAAAATAAATAATCTAGATTAACGTGCTTCATTAAAAAAGAAATATTGTTGTTTAAATTTCCATAGCGAGACAAAACATTCTATCACTAATCAGAGACCTATTGACTCAAGTGCGAGAACCATTGTGATTTCCAAAGCAATTCATTGGTGTGACGTACCCCAACAAATGACACTCGTTGATATTCATAACTTTGAGAAAATAAATACCTCTCAACGGTGGCATCTATGCCAAAGGTAAACCTACAAGTGAAAATAAGATTTAACATATCAAAAAAATTAAAAGAAGCTAAAATGTCAACAAAATAGAAATAAATTGTATATATGATTTACCTAACCATCGCTAACATAAGAAGGGTAAAACAAGAGGCCAAATAAATCTTAATATTTAAAATTAGCTAAAACTCCATGATTAATTTTTAAATAATATTTAATTTAGTCCAAATTCATTGGTATTAGTTTTCAAGTTAGTATTTAATAATAATGATTTTTAAGCATAAATTTATAAATTTATTAATTAAAATTATATTGGAAACTAGTTTGAATTTTATAATTCATTTAATAAAAATATAATAATATATTTGTATTACATTATTTATTTGTTTATTTTATTTTTTCATATTATTAGTACTATTGTAATGAGTTTGGCTTATTTTAGTTAACTAGTTATTAATAAGTTAGTTTTCAACCAATCAAAAACTATATTTAAAAAAATAAAAATAAAAATTCAATTTTGTAAAGTCAACTTGTAAAACATTTAACTTTACAAATTATATAAATTATTTCTTGTGCATATGATTGGTTGAAAAGTTATGTGTGTGATTGACCCATTTGTAGGGAAAGCAAGGTAAACATTTTTTTAAAGAATGATTTTTCATTTTTTGCTTTATAAATTCATTCATTAAATCTTTCTAAAATAAATAAATGTTACTTATTTTGACTTTTTTTAAGAATGTAATTGTTTTTTTTTTTATTAAAGAAAATCTCATAAAAATCAATTAACTATTTTATAGAGATTTGGATTCACACTATTAAAATAATAAAATAAAATAAAAATTGTATTATTCTTTTCATTAGACTAATATCTTTATTATCTATGTTTTTAATATTTTATGGTATAATTTAATTATTATATGCTCTCCTTTAATTTTTTCTCATCATGTATATTTTTATATTAATTTATATATACAGGTTCTCCAAAAAAATTATAATCTATAATATATAGATATATAAGATAACCTATATTATTTTAGGTCTTTATTATATATATTATACAACCTATTTTAATATAGATAATATTATTTTATATATAACCTATATTAATGTAGAATTTATATATATTATTTCTATTTCTATTTTATGTTATTGAAGGTAATATTTTGTAGGTAAATAAGTTAATCTATTTTGTGGAGGTAATATATTAATTACGCCGAGAGGCATCTACAGTGGCATCCACAAAATACAAAATATGTGTAAGGAAAAACTCTTCAACTTGAATTTGACATTTTAAAGTTGTTTTAAAGCTGTTATTTTTAGTAACAGTGGTAGTGGTAGTGGTATTTCCAATGCAGATATTAGTTCCCCCTCATGTCGCAAGTGTTCAGGTGAAAGTCCAACCATTGCAGTGGAATATAGGAAGCATCCATAGGTAAACCGGTTCCATGCCCATGTTTCACAACAAAAAAATTTCCAAGCTCCTCAGATATGCGCCGCGGTGGTTGTAGACGAAACCTTTGGGAGTCGAGGTTGTGTTTGAGGTGTAATTCAGAGCAATGGAGTCCCACTCATCCAACATCATTACTCTACGAAAGCGTGGTCTTGCATGTGAGTTCGACCTTGCTCCTCTCACCCCTGCATGTTGTTGGGGTGGGTTTTTTAATTGTGGAATTTTGGTGGCTTCTTTTTAGCATTTTATTGCAAGTTGATGATAGTTTTCTTCTGTTATGTGGCTCTCTACCTACAGTGAGGTCTATCTTGACGTTTGAAGGGCCCCATATAATCTTTTTTTGGCATCTTATCTGCTATGGTTTGTGGCGGGAGTCTCATTGCTAGGCTTGGGCTTGTCGTGGTCTTTATCTCTTCTATTTTGTTTCTTCTTATTGTGCTTTAATTTTCTCTATAACTTTGTGTTTGTTTTAATTTTATGTAGTAAGAGAACTTTTTTTTAAATTTCATTGAATCTCTTATGTATGGTGAGGGTTGTTCTCACCAGCTATCATAAGAGATTTAAAGAATATATTTAAATCATAATTACTTTTTTAACCCTTGTTGGTTTAATTACATTGTTCAGACACCTAACCAATTCTTGGGTTATGGTAGGAACCCTTCTTTCTTCCATAACTAGTTTGTCAATGCTAGAAGCAATGCCACCAATGCCTCAAATCTCACGAAGCTCAAAAGATGGTCATATGTAGCAGGAACACCCCAAAGACATGCAAACTGTTGTGTATGTAGAATAATCACTTTGGACAATATGGTGACAGCGAGTGGTAGTTGAATTTTTTAATAAAAACAAAAAAAACCTAATTTACTTTAATTGTTGAGTAGAGCATTAGTTTTTTGACTATTGCTAATCAAATTTACTAAATAAATTTTGCATTAAGAGAATTTATTTGCAATAGTATTTTTCCTACAAATTGTTACTATACATAAGAATAGTGACTGGCAGAGGTTGGATTCTGTGAGTTGTAGAAATTTCATGAGAATGCTCTTGAGAAAATGCCACAATTATATAGAATGATGTGATTATGTTTGTTTTTGCATATATACTTGTTCACTTTGCATTCATTTTTCTAATAAGAGTTGCACACAAGATTAGAGTGAATTGATGAATGATGTTTGCATCAAGCAAGTATCTTTGAAATATTTGACAACGATTATGGTCTAGAACATTTTTATATTAATTATTTATTTAGTTTTTTTTTTTTAATTTGAAGCAACAAGGACATACATTAAGGAAATTTAAAGGAAAAACATAATTCCAAGACCTTTGCAATTCTACAAGACTATTCTTCACAAAACCCCATATTTAAAGGAGAAACATAATTGGTAGTTGAGTCTAACTATTGCTAATCAAATTTACTAAATTGAGAGAATTTATTTGCGATGGTATTTTTCTTGCAAATTGTTACTATACATAAGAACAACGACTAGCAAAGGTTAGATTATGTGAGGTGTAGAAATTTCATGAGAATTCTCTTGAGAAAATGCCACAATACTATAGAATGATGTGATTATGTTTGTTTTTGCATATATACTTGTTCACTTTGCATTCATTTTTCTAATAAGAGCTAAACACAAGATCAAAGTGAATTGATGAATGATATTTGCATCAAGCAAGTATCTTTGAAATGTTTGACAACAATTATGGTCTAGAACATTTTTAAATCAATTAATTATTTAATTTTTTTAAAAAAAAATTCATGCAACAAAGATATACATTAAGGCAATTTAAATGAAAAACATAATTCCAAGTCCTTTTCAATTCTACAAGACTATGCTTGACAAAACCCCACATTTAAAGGAAAAACATAATTCCAAGTCCTTTGTAATTCTACAAGAATATGCTTGACGTAACAAAAAAGCACACTTTTCAGTCATGCAATTATAGAAAAGTTGAGCTTGAACAAACCCAAGATCTGTTTGCAAGTTTAGAATGCAATATGTTTGCTTATCTTAATAATGGCACATCAAATTTAAATTTGATATTTTTTTGATCTTTTAAATACTATACGATTAAAGTTAGAAGCTCATTTTCATTCCCTACAGAAAATAGGCGCTTCAAGAAGGATAACTCTCGATGTATTTTATATATATTAATATTTAACATATGTATGCTAGTTTATATTATACATTTATATTAACATATATTATAGGTTATATATATTATAATCCATTATATTTTAACCATCTATTTTGATTTTAATTGAATCATTTTTTTAATTTTCCAATTTATATTTTGTATATAATCTCATCTTTTTTCTTTTTTCTTTGGTTAAATTATTATTGTTTTAAGTTTTATTATATTTTCCTTTATATCTTCCTTCATTTCTTTTAATAATTTTGGTAATTGTTCCTCAATCATTTTGTTATATAATTCATCTTTATAATTCTTTTAGAGTTATTTATTCAGTGTTTGAGACATTTAACCTTTAACCTTTTTTGATCCATTTATTTGTGTTATATCATATTATTATATTATTCATTCTTTTGTTATGTCTTCATCATTTTTCATCTATTTTCACTTTTACTTCATTTTTCAATCTCCTCCATACCTACCCTCTCCCACCACTTAACTCTTCTTAAGGTTGAATTTCTACAATCATATTCATTATCCTCTTCCTATGATGAATCATTGAGTTAGGGTTAGGGTATGGTCATTAGAGTTATTTATTCATTGTTTGAGACATTCAACTTTAACCTTTTTTATCCATTTGTTTGTGTTATATCATATTACTATATTATTCATTCTTTTATTATGTTTTCATCATTTTTTCACCTATTTTCACTTTTACTTCATTTTCCAATCTCTTCCCTCCCTACCCTCTACCAACACTTAAACTCTTCTTAAGATAATTTCTACAATTATATTCTTCATTATCCTCTTCCTATGATGAATCATTGATGGTGGTTTGAAACGTCAATTCAAAATAACATACATAGTTTAATCTAGAAGTGTTTCCTCTATCATTCATGAACTTTGAAAAAATCATACCATCTATAATCATCGATTCATTAATATTTAACAATTATTGATTTGAATGAAGATATATAGTTGCACTTGTGTCTATTACAAATCAAATCTGATAATTTAATATAATATATTTTATTTTTTAATATATATATATATATTAAAAATAAACAACTTGTAATAAATAATCATTTTAATATATAACAATTTTATATTAATAATAAAAGAAGAAACATTGCCAACATGTAACATCTAACTTTTAATGATTTTTAGTATATATTATATTTATTTTATTTATAAAATTTATTTAATATATAATAATTTGTAATATAACATTTATTAAATATGTTATTTATTTAAAAGTTAGTGATAAAAATTAGGTTTATAGTTATGGATAATGTTATGATCATAGTTAGGGTTAGAGATAGGTCTATGATTAAGATAATGGTTAAAATTTATTGTTAGGGTTAGAGTTAGAGATAGGGTTAGGGTTAGGGATAGAATTAGAGTTAGGGTATGAGTTAAGGTTAGGGTTAGATCATTAAAATAACTAATTAACAATACTAAAACACTATAATTAACAAAACTTACATTTATTTTTATTCACATTAATAAAAATTACATTTACTTATCAAATTTAAAAAACAATAATTACAATACTTTTAAGGCAAGTACTAGCCACTACGTGGCACTTGTTTTTATTATTGTTTTTAATTAATTTAATTTATCTTAGATATCTCTTGGCCTTATTTGAACATATGTGATGATCAAAATATATATTAAAAATTAAATATTAATATTTATTTATCAAGATATTATAATAATATAATTTTAATGTTTAATATATTATTAGAAAAATATATTATAAAAAATCTAAGATATCTCTAAACTTATTATTATATAAAATTCTCACGCGCCAGAATTTTGTTAGCCGGAATCATTGAAATTGGTCTGCTAAAAATACCTGCCCACGGGGCTGCCTTTGAACGAACGAAAAATGAAAAATCCCCAGGCAAACATTCCTAGAGTCATTGTGGCCTTTAGAGGATCAATTTTAAAGCCAAAGGATTTGTGCACGGATCTAAAACTCGATATGGTTCTCATAACTAGCAGCTTGCACAAAACCCCCATATTTGACTTTGCCCTAGGCGCCGTTAGATCCGCCATTGCAAAGCACGGGCACTATAAAAATTGGGTTGCCGACCATTCTTTGGGTGTTGTCTTTGCCTTGGCTGGAAGCGCGGAAACTGTGTGAAGACGAAGGTCTCATTTTGTAAAGCCATATGTTCAATCCTCCTTTCGCTTAAGCGTCGATCGAAAGAATTTAAAATGAGAAACTAAAATTTGGTATACATGTCGCACATAGCTTTGTGATAGCTCACTTGGCCATCGCTGTCAAAGGAAAAACATGTTGATTTTTTGTAGCTCAAAAAGTGGGATATGGATTTGCTTTAAAGCAACTCAAGATAAGATTTGCTTTAAATCAATTCGAGTTGGATTTTTAGCAATAGCAGGATTTTTATTCTTTAAATAGAATGTTTCTGAGTTTGTGAGGATAAGATAAATCCAAGAGTGGGATTTTATTCTTTAATAGAATGTTTCCGAGTTTGCGAGGATAAGATAAATCCTAGAGTGATTTTATGTGTAAGTAAAGCCAAAGAAAGCAAGGAAAGATTCTTTCCTTGCATGCTAAGTAAAGCAGCTAGGCTCTATAAATACAAGATTGCTGTAGCAAACTCATTATATTTTTGAAAGAAAAGTTTGTTGTTAGGCTAAATAGAAGATCCAACATTTGCAGGTTTTTCCCCGCATTGGGGTTTCCTGGGTATATCTGTGCTATTGTCTTTTTGTGTTTGGCTTAATGTTATTTTTGCTTCCGCTGTTATTAGTTGTTAATTAACCCAGTTGTATTAATTGTTATAAATCAGATTTATTTCTGTGAATTTATTGTGCAATTAATCTGTTGCTGGGTTATAGAAATTAACATGGTATCAGAGCTCTAAACTCTGAATACGAAGCCAAGATTTGTGACACAGATTTCAAGAAAAAAAAAAGTCATCAGATTTTCATCTCTAGTTCTTTTGTAGCTATGGCAACCAGTGTTCGATACGAGGACAGGCTCGAGGGTGCATCTAACTTCTTGCAATGGAAGGTTCGGATTACATCTGTTCTCAAGGAGAACAGACTGTGGATCTATGCTAGCACAGAAGTGACTCCACCAACAAATGATCCTATTGCCTTAGATTCG
>VDFB02314005.1:0-94489 GCA_007258455.2 Sequoia sempervirens
GATGGCCAAAGCTTGGATGTAACTAAGATCACACACCCGACCATAAGATACACAACTATGGGGATTGCATATAAATTTTATTGCACTAATAGAGAGGACTCTGCTACATTAACATCTATTCATGTTGCATATCAAATAATTATGGAGGGGAAAGATATTGACCTTTGTGAAGTGTTGCAAGAATAGCTCTTGGAAAACATCAAGAAAACAAAACAATCGCACTATAAATTCAGGTATGGCACACTGATTATTTGGCTGACATTTTATTTTCTAAATGATTGCCAGCTTTTGCGAGAAAGATATGGGAGACATCTAGACCTGTAGCCGAACAAATCAATGATCGCGTTCGCCACTTCAAGGACGCCACATCCTTCACAGCCACATACTATGTAAGAGCCCTTGCCAATTATGACTTGAATTTGTTGTTTTGAGCTCTTAGGAATTTCGTCAAATGGTTGTCTTGCAAGCTGGAAAATGATGATTCTTGTCTTTTCTCATAAACTAATCATATATGTATGAAGCTAAATATGCAAAGGACTGAAATGCAATTGAATATGAAGTGCAAGATATATTCTGAATTTCCAAACTCATACAATGACTGAAAATTCAAGCAAATGAGTTGTTACAACAAAGTGGCATTTTGTCAAACAGTACATGTACAACCTTCAAACTCCTCATCAAGTATTATTGCAAATTTAAAAGACTCGGAATTGGTTACCACTCTTGTCAATAACTCTTACACAGACTGCCCTCAATAGATATGTAATGTCCTTGGCAAAACCTGACCTTGTTTTCACCTTTTTATGCCTTGGACATTTCGTCAAACAGTTGTCATGTAAAGCTGATATATGCTGATATAAACTTCTGATTGCTGTGTTTTGGTTTTTGGCACTTGACAATGATGTTTAAATGCTTGGAATTGATAACTAATAAGCCTAACAACAATATAGATGATGTGCAGATATGTTTTGGTATTTTTCAATGCAAATAAGTGACTTAACTTCATGAAAATGACCACCTACAGCCAATTGACATTTTGTCAAACAATTGGCATACAACCTATTGTGCATCTATAGCAATAAGGAACTATGCCAAACATTTATTATGCATCCTATTGTATGAGATAGTCACCTACAGCATATGGCATTATATCAAACACTTGTCATGGAGACTAAGGGTACAAATGATAACTTTCAGCTTGTAGGCATTTATACAAACAGTTGGCATGCAAACTAAAATGAAGGAAATGAAGCTACAGCCATGGTCATTTGAAAAACACATAACATGTATCCTTATTACTCCTTTATTGAGATATCAAATCTATTACAAAACTGATTATGATGCTATGCCAAGAATCTTGGCTTACAATGTCATTACACCATGAAATATGCAGCTACAGCCATGCTATGACAGCAACTTCTAATATGATGAAACAATGCAAATGTACAAGATATGATGATAAAGAACCTGGAACTATATGCTGGTATAACTGTAGATGAAATAGCAGCCTTAGCATCCAACAAGAAGCCTTAATGATGATAAAATTCTCATTCTCAAGAAGCCGCCCCTGCTCTTGCTTGGCAACTTTTTGTATAAATAAATGCAGCAGTATTGGCCTCCAAAATTATTGTAGAAATGATTGTCTTCGCAAGAGAAAGTGATCCCTCCAATACCCACAAAATTATATCTCCTTATTGAAGAGCAACGAATGAAAATGTAATTCCTCTCATGGCTGATCTGCAGATAGAAACAAAATTGCAGACTTCAATTTATTCACCAAACTTCTCCAAAATTGATTTCTCCACAATCTCCTTCCAAAATTGGCCAAGGGCCACTAATTTTGCCCAATTGAGAAGTCTAAAGTAACTCCTCCCAAACTAGCTAGGCTTGGTATTGCACAAGCGAAACTAGGACTGGCTAGGCTTGCTATCTCACAAGCGAAGTTGCTAAGCAATCAACTCCAGCAAATGTAGAAAATGAAGTAATCAACTCAACCATGCCAAAATGCCCAGCCAAAGCTTCTCTTTATACTTTTTCAACCACATCTCCAAGAAGCTTCTAGAAATAAAGTATTATTTTATTTAAGTGACTTTATGTTATAATATCATTTTATTTGAATCACTTTATTAAATTAATTAAATATAAGGTCACCTTTTATTTTATAATGGTTTGATAACCTTATAAATAACTAATTTAATATTATTTTAATTTAATTAAAATAATCAATCAGTCATCCTTATGAAATATCATGAAATTGGACAACTTAATTAATTAAATTAATTAAATCAAACTACCTCCAGATTGGGGACATGACAAGATAAGATCTACAAAGATGATAATGTAAACTCAAAAGCATCGATTCAATGACATTTAAGGTGCAGCTACAGGGTTTTTCTCCATATTAAATTTTAATACTCTTCTTAAACTGATTACAAATATTAAGATTTCCCAGCATCACATGATTCTGATTGTTTTTTAAGTTTTAATAGAAGCTTACATTTAGCAAATGAAGACACCCAAACATTCAAACCTGGAAATGAATGCAGTTTTAAGTATGCACAGCAGATGGAGGTATACCAGAAACCACCAGCCACATCCTAATCATCAGAAGAGTTGCGCTAAGATAGTTGGAAGGCACGCGAACTCTTCTTTGCCCAATCCATCTTTGAATAGAGTCTCAAAACACCAATTCAAATTTATTTAAATGTTGCGCCACTTCCGTTGGTTCATCCTCCAAACAATGTCTATGATAGCGCTATTACTCCTTAACACAATTTTTATTCAAGCAACTATCAATGCTCTTGTCTTATCCTCAGCTTGTAATATTTTGTCTTATTCACATTACCTTGTCTTTAGCAGCCGACTTCTTTCAAAAGAAATAATATCGGCCTCCTTAAGCAATTGGTGACCTTCATCAAGCATACGATCTCTTTTTTTGTATTATCTGCAATCATCAAAGTTGCCACGTCTCCAAACAAACTCACCCAAAATTAAGCTTCCAAAATGATACTCGATTTGGCTCTATCTTTATTTTCTCTTTCCTAACACCTCAATTTTTCTTATCTGCAGAGGTTTACCTTTTGCGTCTCCAATACTGAATGAGCCAATATAAATTCGATGCCCAACTAAGAAGTTATTTTGTCTTACTTGCTAAGTGACCTGCTTCTTGTCTTATTCTGTCTTTTGTCTCTTTTCACCAGCAATAGTCAAACTCTTCCAAATCTGGAAATGACTTTCAGAACCTGCAATTATTTTATTTCCAAATATGCAAAATAATCGAATATTCAAAATTTGGCCAATAGCCATTAAATTTTGAGAATAATCGATTCAGCCAAAATGATCTCAAATGAAATGCAACAATACCTCAGCTGTTGCAATAATTCAAACCCCTCAGAAAATGCAATTATAAACCAGCAATTGCATCAACTCAATATTCCAAAGTGCAATAATACATCAGCTACTGCACAAATCAAACCCTTGCAATAATACAACAGCTATTGCAATGATTCAGAAAACCTTTGTTTAACCTGCAATGAAACACCTGTAAAAACCCTCGATAGATTCCTCCACAAACTCCAGCTAGGGTTGATCTTTCACAACTAAACCTAGTACTCTAGAGTCTTCAAACCCTCGAGCAAGCAAAGCATTCAGCTTCTTACCAAACTGGTAATGAGAAATGAGATCCAAGTCAAGCATGCCCAAATGCTAAGCCAACAACTCCTTAAAAAGATTTCTCCAAGACTTCCAAGAAGCTTCTAGAAATATTATTATTTTATTCCCTTAAGTGACTTTATGATATAACATTTTATTTTAAGTCACTTTATTAAATTAATTAAATATAAAGTCATCTTTTGATTTTACTTTATTGAAATAATTTTATAAATAATTAATTTAATACTTACTCCCTTATTTCTCCTATTTAGCCTTCGGGAATAAATAAAGGCTAAACGCTCATCAAGGTGGCTATCGAAAAAGGGACATGACATATTAGGGATTCTTCAAATCCATTCAATAGAAGTTACAAGATAGAGAACGCATCTTATTTAATGTGGTGTGACACTATATCAAAGACGTTTTTTTGGTTGATAAATACTACACCCTCATGGAGGTGATTGAACCTCGAACATCATGGATATCGCAACTACCTTATGAAGTAAGCGATGCAAAAATAGATTCTTATGTAGTAACTTTGCTTCAGCTACCAAAAGATTCAAATGCAGAGAAGTTCACAACCTATCGGGAATATATGGACAATTTGGCGAACAAAATGTTTGAGGAACATAAGCAGAAAAACAAAGAAAAACTGAAAAGAAAAATAGGAGCTTAAAAAGGAAGAGCCAAAAGAGCAAAGCACTTCCACTCCACGGAGATCCAAAAAATTGCAAGTAGGAGCCTCTCTCACTACATCCACACAGTCAACAGGAAAGGAAAAGGTAAAAATAAAATTTCCCACCACACCAAACAAAGTAAGCCATCAATAGAAGAGGCTACTAAAGCATTCCTGCAAATGAGTGCGGAAAGAAAGAAGAAAAGACAAAAGAAGAAAGCACACAAAGACACTTTCCCAGTAGAGAAGGAACAAGAAGAAAAAATCTACCATAAAGTAACTAGAGGTCCTTTTAAACAAGGATACTTTATTCAACGGTCTCTTTTCACAAGGAGTTTTGGAGCAAACAATGACCTTATATGAGATGGAAGCACCAAATAAAGTTGTAACCAATGCAGCTATTATCCAATATATGGTAGCCTATACAAAAACACTAGAGGGTATGATTGACTAATTTCCACGACAATTGGCCACCACCCTTCGACAAAGAAAGGAGCAAGCAACACAAGAACAATAACAATTGAAAGAAGCAGCTTTAGCAGAGATCACTCCCTCAACCACTACCACACAAAAGGAGAAAATAACACACATAAAGGCTAGGGAGCTCCGCTCAAAGAAAAAAGTGAATAAACTTATGATGAAAAATCTAGATGTCACAAAACAAATACAAGAGGAGATAAAAGAAGCCACCAAGAAGGCTTAAGCAAAAGTACAAGAGTAACAAACAAAGTACCAAGAAATACCATCTTCCCCCTCTGGAGAAACAAACCCTTCTCTCGATCAACAAATGCCTTCTCAATCAACACCATCTCCAACGAAGCCCTCATCATCCACAACAACATCACCAATGCGGTCCATAAAAGACTTGTTGGTGTTTCAATTTGCACCTCTAGAGTGTGTATTGGAAACGGACAACTATGCACAATATTAACTGCTCTTCAAATTAGGAGGGGAAGCTCCCTCTTTTGTTGATATGCGTAAAAAGTAAAGTATTCTCAATTCCTATTTTTTTGACTCAACTAGTAGAGGCACAAGGTTAAGAAACCAAATACATTGCAGCTAAGGTTTTCTCTGGTTTTGAAGATCTTAACTACAACTAGGCTAACGCTAAAACTATCATATCTCCTCTAGAAAAACAGAGCAAGAGGAATTAGGAGCAATTGGGAATGGTATACGATAAACTATATCTCAGGATTCCCAAGGAGGTAAAATACTCTATCTGAGGTGTAGGCTGAAATAAAGGTTATTAGAGACAACACAAAACAGTAAACTAGTTCTCAGGATTCCCAAGGAGTTAAAATACTCTATCCGAGGTGTAGGCTGAAAGTAGGTTACTGGAAACAAGCATTAAACGGAAAGCTTGATCTCAGGATTCCCAAGGAGGTAAAATACTCTATCTAAGGTGTAGGCTGAAAACAAGATTGCTAGAAACAACATCAAACGATAATCTTTATCTCTAAACTCCCAAGGAGGTAAAATACACTATCCAAGGTGTAGATATGAAAGAAAGATTATTAAAACAACAAGAATAAATCTGGGACAGCAAATTGCATAATGAGACACACACACATTAGACGATCAAACTAGCTTTATATTTAACTAAGTGAACCAATACAGAATAGCAATATTGCATGGCAAGATGGGGACAGCAATTTGTTATCACAGCAAAAGTTAAAATACAATGAGCAAGGGTGCTCTTATTTATAGAATCTCAAAGGAGTAGGGAACCCTAAAATCTCCTTGAGTTAACATCAGTCTTGCCAGCATGCAAGATTTATTACTATGTCTAAATGTATGCAACTTAACAGTTAACTGGGAAAATTACCCTAGTTAACTAATTCTAAACTAAACTAATTGGACCTCGCAACATGTAAGTCCTTATTGATATGAGAGTCAACTGATAACCAACATCAGTTAACTAAAACCTAACTGAAAGTCCCATCTCCACCAAAAGGTATCCCTAAGGAAGAGATAAACATGCATGAAATCAGCAATCTGAACTCAAGAGTGATGTTAAGTTGATTGCCGCTTTTGACTCTCTCCTTGGGAAAATCGTAGTATGTAACTAACTATCTACTCCAAGCCATCATGAGCAATGATCTCCTCCAGGAAATCATTAACTGCATCTTCTTTAGGCACTTTGGATGCTGTTCAAAATGATAGACTATCTGCTCAATGCCTTCTCTCCATCTGCGATCATTCTCTAACATTCTTTGACCTCCTCAGCTACCTTGTCGAAACTTGTTGACATCACCGAAAAATGATTCAACTTGGACACCACAAGATCACCATTAAGACCATCATGAACCAAACTCTGGAATTCTACTTGCGAAACATCGAGAACGATGTAGGTACCATCCTCATGAAGATAATGGCACAAATATGTGTGATGAATCCACTTATGAGCTTGATAGCACCGGCAACATCTTCTTTGATTTCAGCTAACCTTGTAGACATTTTTTCATAAGTTTCTACTTTGAAGAGGTGGTGTTCTCTCCAAGCAAAAAGCTTTCTTTTAAACTCCTCGTCTTTCCACGGCATCATATCCGATCGCCAACTGAGAAATAAGGATTTCATCTCTCGGTTTGTCCTCTGCGATGCTCAACTCAAGCTGTTGAATTCCTTGACGAAGATCGTGAGCATTATACCTCAATCGTTATAACTCTGCAAGAAGGTATCTACCTGCAATAATAAAATCTTCGATCCAATTCTCCAAAAGCTTTCTGTGATTGACAAACTAACCCAGCTTTTGTTGATCTGCAGGTGTTTCTCAAGCTGAGGAAGACTAGCCGCAACGTTTGAAGTCCCATGAAAAAGATTTGAGATGTATCGTCGCAGCTGTTTATTTTCAGCCTTGAGGGCTGCTTTGTCTTCTCCGTCCTTCATCACCCGCTCCTCAAGATTGCTTGCAACTACCTTAAAGAGGCTCACGTCCACGTGTCGAGTACTTTTACCAAGGTTAAGCTTTGACGAAGGTGAAATCACCAACTTCAACCTCATCCAGTCTCTTTCCCTCTGGCGGTGTGGCAACCTCAACAACAATCTCTACAGAAGGATTCCTTTCTATGTGTACCTGTTTCTTGATCTTCTTGTTTGACGTATCTTGATAGACATTGCCAAACTCAGAAAGATCCAGCTACTAGGAAGGCTTTCACCTCTTTCTACCCAAAGTCTTCTCAAGCCAACATGAGTGATCAATGTTAACTTCTCTAGGAGAAACGGCTACAGCTATGTCAACTCCTCGTGAATTAACTGGCACTGAGGCTTCACGAACCGGCAATTCTGGCTCTGAATCAATCTGAATGGGAGGATACTAAGGGGAAAATGGCGGACCAGGAGATGAAGACCTAGCTTCAGCTTGTACCACTGGCTCCACTAGAATTTTTGGCACCTTCTCGATCTATTCTCGTTGATTTATGCTTCCTCCCTTCGTCTTTCCACTAATCTTGACACCTTTAGGTGGATTTATTATGGCCTTAACTCTAGGTCTTGACCTTGACGTAGAAGGTAGTGAAGAAAACACCACTGGCGGCTCTGCAACTCGAACTACCTTTCGCCTCCTCTTGCTATCCAAGAAATGCATGCTAGTCTTGACAACTCTTGATAGGTCCTCAACGGAAGTGCTCTCTCTAGCGTACTGATCCGATTGTCGAAGCGGTTGGCGAGCAACTTGATCCTTGACAAATGTGCTAAGTAACACCTCTCTGTCATCATCCGACAAACCTTCAACATCTTCTAATAAGAAATCAGCAAGCTAAGGAAGAGTGAATCTACAATAGTGCCACCTGCGTACTTCGAATCCATCCTCGCAATTGACCCAAAAGTCTTCAAGTGTTGGCCTGTGTGAATGACTTTGCTCCAACTGAGCTACAAAGAGACCCAAAGGATCATATGAGCGCTTTTCGTTGAGGTGCTTGAGATGGAGTTTTGACAATTTGTTGCTCATTAACTTGCAATCAACTGTTGATCTGCATTTGTATATACCCAATCCACATGGAAAAATGAACACTGTCTTATGCCGATTACGAAGAAAAGAATGAACCTCATGAACTTGTCTCAAGAACTCCATGAACAAGACTTTGTCAGACGGGTATCTTGGTAGCATCAAAGGTTCTCCTAAGAAACCATACACTCTAATATAGGTGAATGTAGGAAGCTGGATAAACCAATCCGCCCAATTCTCCATTGCTGATTTGGCATCCACTGAAATCCTTATGTGCATCTCATTGTCAAGATTTCTCACTGTCTTCATTAGAAAATGATCATTCACCTGCTTGAAATCTTGTTCAACTCGCGAAAACTCCAACTGTGGGAAGTATTTATGCACACATTGAACACCAAGAGTTCCAATAGTCTTCAGCACTCTAAAATTGCCTTGGAATGCAATTAAATAGACGAGATGAGAAACCATATGAAACTCATGGATCTTGAGAAATCTCGTGATCTGCTAGTGAAGAACTTCGCTGATCAACATAGCCCAGTCAAAATGCTCTTTATTATTGATAACCTGAGAGATGACATAAAACATCCAGGGCCGAAGGACATTAGCTTCTTCTTGACCCGTGACCCGGTTGAGCAAGGTAATCAGGATGGAAATCTTGTCTTTGAACTCTCCACGCCCAAGCTTCTTTGGTAAATTGGTTTTTTGTTCTTTCAACCACCTTTGAGCGACCTTCTGAGATCTTTCTTTTTTTGCATGCCATATCTTGTCACATTCCTCCATAACTATGATTCAATTATCTGTACGAGGTGGAATGGCGAAGCACTTTTCAACATCTCTCGACTTGAGGCTGCAAACAACTCGCCCATCTGCTGATCGAATTTGTCATGTAGAAGAATCATAATGTTTGATGCATGCAATGACAAACTCAAGATCTAACACTGTGATGAATATAAGTTGCTGCCAGCAATCCGCAACGATCAAGATGCTTGATTGTAGTACTATCAACGCCCTCCAACATGCTCAATTTGATCATTGGATGAACATGGCACAAGTCAGTGTCAAAAGTTTTCAAGAAATCATGAATCAAGACTGATTTGGTCTTGTATTCAATTGGATTAAATTGCATTTTGAAAATCTAGACTTTTGACTGTAAACTTGGATATGTTCAGACGAACTTCTGAAAAGGCTAAAAGTAGCTCCTGATGAGGCTAAAAATAACCTGTTAAGGGGAAATTTTTAGGAAATTTTCTGAAACATGGGTTCTTTAGAGAATGCTTTTCTAAGCCAACCCAAATTATCAAAAATTCGAAAAAATGACCTTTACTCAGCAATGCAAAGACTTTTCAGAAATAGAAGCTGCGGGGGCTGTAGGGGTTGCGAGGGCTATTTTTCTCGAAAAAATCTGGCATATGGGTTTTGTAGGCGCCAATGTGTTGATCAAACCCAGTTTCTCCATTTTTTGAAATGTTGACATTTTCACCAGCATGCAAAAGAATCTTCGGAAAAAAGCACAGTACTTCAAAAAGTGAAGTATCGGGGCAATTTCCTCAAAAAATTCTAGAACATGGGTTTTGTTGCCAACGCTGTGCTGAACGAACCCAGGTCATCAATTCCGTAAAAAACTATCATTTACTTGGACATGCGAGAGAAAACCTAAGACAAGGATAGAAGAAATGTGAGGGGGAGAAGATAGAAATTATATTCTGCCTCTCAAAAATGTCGCTTATGCCTTGAATAAAGTTTGATGAAGTCTGACAAGCATGTGTTGAAAAGATGAAGTCTGGAAAATTATCCCTTTGAGCAATCTGGACCTAGAACTGCGAATAACACTGAAAGATTCCTCCTGTAGCGCCTCCAAATCTTGCTTGCACGAGAAAATATGTGTTTTCCTTCAACTTGTGATGAAGAAAATGGACGCCCAAGTGCATATTTAAAGAATTTTCATGAATTAAGGCGTCATATGCAAGTAAAACCCTAAATTTAGGATGCAACATTCTTATTGGACCTCATTTAGTTAATAAAAATGGAGACTAATCCTTCAAATAGGTGCCACTCAGCATGCAAAGAAGAAACACGCCACATGCAAGCAAAAATGGAGTATTTTGCAATTCAATTTGGAGGTGAAATTGAAGTTTTATTATTATTTTAAGTTCAGTTCAAAAATTCCTCCATTATAGGGCGGCCAAAGCATGCACTTTAGTTTCGAAAATATTTTAAGTCAAAGTTTGACTTTAGGTGCCAACTTTCTCAAACTTAGAAACTTTTTTGAAATTTCCTATTTTTAGCCTTTGCAAATGTCACTGAAGCCTCTGTTTGATCACTAATTCTAAATGACTAACAGATCCAGTAGACTAGCCGACAGTCTCGTTGAAGAGCAAGATCAAAACTGAAAAGGAGCTTCTTGAGGTTGCAAACCCTAATTCTGACTTCTGAGCCACCAAAATTTTGGTCGCCCGTGGCCTCCAGGGGCGCTTTTTCTCATCAAACAGTCAAATTTTCAAGCATTTTCAACATTTCGAACTTGATTTCCACCTTTCTTCATACTGCATTTCCCGACACTTGACAAATCTCCAAAGCTGGCTGACAGGTCCACTACAAAGCTGGATCAATTCTGAACATGTTCTCATAGAGGGCACATACCCTAAAAACCTCATCTTACAGGTGAAAATCTTGGGCGCCCCTAGCCTCCAAGGGCGCTTTCATTTCCAGACATTTTTGCAACTTGTTGATTCTTCATTCAATCTCTAGCTGTCAGCTATTAATCAGTCTTCTGACCCGACTGAGATATGCAATCAAAAGCTTGAAGCATTCTGGACAGAATGAATATTTAAGCAAACCCTAACAACTGCATTTGAGGGCTCAAAACCCTAGGCGCCCCTGGCCTCCAGGGGCGCTTTTGTGCTCTAAACTGATATTTGACAATGACTTTTATCCTTTTGTTTGACTCCTGATTCCAACAGTTTGGTAACTTAGATTAGCCCGCTAATGGACTCGTTGTGAAGCCTGATCAAGTCTAAGACAAATATCTTGGATGTCATTTGTTGAAAAAGTTACATCTGGTACCTCAAAAGTTTGGGCGCCCCTGGCCTACAAGGGCGCTTTTCTCTACGAGTGTAAGTCAAAATTTGACCAATTTCATTTCCTCTATTCTTCGTTCATTCTGCAAATTCAGGTGCTAGACAAATCTTCTAGACTAGCTGGTAGGCTCATTGCGAAGCTAACAGGATTCCAGAGAAGACCTCTTGGAAGTGACAAATCTCAAAAAGATGATCTGAGCCTCTGAAACCTAGGGCGCCCCTAGCTAGCAAGGTTGCTTTGATTTCCAGAGTTAGAAAAATTTTGATGATTTTCTCCTTGACGAAAATCCCCTCCGTGACAAAGCATCATTTTGAGCATTTCTCGCCATAGAATCTTCGCAAGAGTGTTTTAAGCTTAGATTTTGACACCTAGTATCTGGCCATCTGCCATTGTTGACCTTGGAGGTCCTAACTTTCTCCTAAAAAAGTGAAAACAACCCACCAAACTTAAATTGGCCTTTTCTTGATTCTGACTTCACCACTATGATCGTGAAGTGAAATAAGCCAATCAAAATAATTTTCAGTCAATTCTGGCAAGATCCTATTTTTAGGGTTTTTCCTAAAAATAGGGATCTGGGAACGCTAATTTCATGTTGGCGTTACAATTCGCACCTCTAGAGTGTGTATTGGCAACGGACAGCTATGCACAATGCGTAATGGCTGCCCTTCAAATTAGGAGGGGAAGCTCCCTCTTTTGTTGATATGCGTGAAAAAGTAAAGTGATCTAAATCCTATCTTTTTGACTCAGCTGGAAGAGGCACAAAGTTAAGAAAACCTAATACGTTGTAGCTAAGGATTTTCTCTAGTTTTGCAGATCTTTAACTACAACTAACTCAATGCTTAATCTATCCTATTTCCTCAAGAAAAACAGAGCATGAGGACTTAGGAGCAGGGAATTGATATACGATAATCTTTAAGTCAGGATTCCCAAGGAGGAGACGGCTCCTATCCAAGGTGTAGGCTGAAAGAAAGGTTATTGGCAACATCAAACAACAATCTCCACTTCTAAATTCCC
This sequence comes from Sequoia sempervirens, assembly GCA_007258455.2. NCBI lineage: Eukaryota > Viridiplantae > Streptophyta > Pinopsida > Cupressales > Cupressaceae > Sequoia > Sequoia sempervirens. The sequence continues at coordinate 12,363 of VDFB02314005.1, forward strand.
AAGGAGGAGACAACTCCTATCCGAGGTGTAGATATGAAACAAAGATTATTAATTACAACAACACACGATAAAACCTTACTTCTAAATTCCCAAGGAGGAGACGACTCCTATCCAAGGTGTAGATATGAAACAAAGCTTATTAATCACAACATGAAATAATAACTGGGACAACAAATTGTATAAACGAGACACGCACACAATGAACGATCAAACCAGCAATTATATTTAACTAAGGTGAACAAGTACCATAATAATAACATTCAAGTAAGGCGGCTCAGCTATTTATTATCACAATAAAAGTTCTTGAACAGATACAGAATAGCAATACTACAGGTAAGGTTGCTCAGCATGTATGCTATCACGTGCAAAAGTTAATTACAAATGAGCAAGGGTGCTCTTATTTATACAACTTCAAGAAGTAGGTAACCCTAAAATCTCCTTAAGTTTACAATCAGTCTTGCAAGCATACAAGAGTTTATTGCTAAACCTAAATAAATGAAACTATACAGTGAACTAGAAAACTACCATCAGTTAACCGAAACAAAACTAAACTGAATGGACATGTGCAACATGCAAGTCCTTATTGAAATGAAAGTCAACTGATAACTAACATCAGTTAACTGGATCCTAACTGAAAGTCCGACCTCCTCCAAAGAATATCCTCAAGATAAACATGCCATGATATGTGGAACAATGAGTTTAACTTGGAAAGAAGCGTCAAGTTAACTGTTGTGTTTAATGTCTATCTTGAGAACTATAAGATCCAAGTGTGAGTCTACTCCAAGCCGTCTAGAGCAATCATCTACTCCATAAACTCGTTCACTGTCTCATCCTCTAGCACTCTAACGCTATCCACAATGATGGACTGTCGGCTCAACTCCTTCTCTCCATTCTTGATCACCTTCTAGCACTCTTTGACTTCTTCAGCTAATTTGTCGAAGCTTGTTGACATCACCGAGAAGTGATTCAACTTGGCCATCACAGGATCACCATCAAGACCGTCATGCACCAAGTTCTAGAACTCAGTTTGCACAACCTCAAGATTGTTGCAGGTACCATCTTCACGAAGCTAATGGCACGGGATCATTTGGAAACTTTGGCGGCTCCGTAACTGGCATGATGGCGTTTGTTTCTTCTACAGCTTTAAGCTTCTGACGCTTTTGACGCTCTTGACACTTTTCTCAATGGAAGAGTGTTGCATGATGAAACCACGAAGTTTGATGGCGAATACTCTAACTGTGAGAAATGCTCCTAAACTCGCTGCGCATGCAGAATTCCAACGGTATTCAACCCTCTAAACTGGCCTTGGAAGGCTATCAGCTATACGAGGTATGAAACCATGCGGATTTTGAGTGACTACTACTGCCAAATTGTCCGAATCAACCCTCTAGATGCGCTTGATGCAAATTTGTGTCAGTCATTCTGATGAAATCATGAATTAAGACCGATTTGATCTTGAATTTAGTCTAAGTGGATTGCATACTGAAAAACTAGCCTATTGACTGTAAACACGATATGTTCTAACAACTTTTCCAGCGAGGCTAAAATAGCCCCTGGTGAGGCTAAAAATACCCTATCGAGGGGCAATTTTCACAAAAAAATCTGATGTGGGTTTTGTAGAGAAAATAATTCTAAGCAAACCCACAACATCAAAAATTCGAAAAAATGCCTTTTTGCTTCACATGCAAAGACTTTTCAAAAAAAAGAAGCAACAGAGGGCTGCGGGGGCAAATTTTTCCGAAAAATTCTAGAATATGGGTTTTGTAGAGAATAAAATTCTAAGCCAACCCAGATTATTAGAAAGTCAAAACAATAACTTTAACCAAGGCATGCAAAAGTTCTTCAGTTGAGAACAGCAAGGGTTTTAGGGTTTCTGGGGGCAATTTTTCCAAAGAAAAACTGGCACATGGGTTTTGTAGGCGTTGATGAGCTAAGACATGCAAAGGAATCTTCGAAAAAAAACACAGTGCTTCAGAAATGGAAGCAACGGGGCAACTTTCACGAAAAAATCTAAGACATGGGTTTTGCTGCTGACACTAAAATATGTGAACCCAGATGATCAAATTCTGAAAATTTTGCCGTTTACTTTGACATGCGAGAGAAAACCTAAGACAAGGATAGAATAATTTTTGAGATAGAAAATAGAAGTTATTATTCTGCCTCTGAAAAAGTCGCCTATGCTTGAATTGGATTTGATGAAGTCTGCATGCACTCGAAAAATGAAGTCTGAAAAATATATCTTCTAAACAATCTAGACCTGGCACTGCGAAGAACACTGAAAAATATTGCTCGAAGCGCCTTTAGATCTTTGCTTGCTCAAGAAATACATGTTTGCTCTCACCAGTGATGTGAAAATAAGCGCCCATATGACTTAAATAAATAAATTCATGTCTTAAGGCATCATAATATGCATGCAATTCCTAAATTTAGGCGCCACCCTCTGATTGTACCTCTAAAATGTACGCCATCTTCTTATTGGACCTCCATAACAATTAATTGGATGAGAAATAAGCCCTAAATAGGGTGCCACCTCCATGAATTTCAGTTAATTGTGCATGCAAAAATAAGTCACCCAATTGCAAGCAAGAATTAAGTCAAGATGAAGTCGACTAACTAAAGATTAAATATTATTCAAATTGAGTTCTCAACCTCCACCTTTTTAGGGCGATTCATGCACTTCAGTTAAAAAGTCAAAGTTTGACTTCTAGGCGTCACCTTCATAGACTTGGAAATTTTCTTGAAAATTTCATTTGTAAACCTCACGAGAGCCCATGTTCGATCACTAATTCTAATTGACTAATGTATGCAAAAGACTGGCTAACAATTTCATTGAAGAGCAAGATCAAAAATGACAAGAAACTCCTTGAGGCTGCAAACCCTAATTCTAACATCTGAGGCTTGAAAATTCAGGGCGCCCCTAGCCTCCAGGGGCACTTTTGTGCTTCAGACTTAGTCAATTTTCATGCATTTTCATCATTTTGAAGGTGATTTTGACCTTACTTCATCTCGCGTCCTCCAGCGTTCAGCAAAACCTCAGAACTGACTGACAGGCTCACTACGGAGCTGGCTCCATTCTAATCACGAGCTCTTGGAGAGCGTTTTTCCCAAAAACATCATCTGCTAGGTAAAAATCATGAGCGCCCCTGGCCTCCACAGGTGTTTTTGTTCCCAGATAGCCATTTTTCAAACTGGCTAAATCCATACTTAATCCCCGGCTGCAAGCTACTGAATTGTCTTCTGACCCAGCTAAGGTATGCAATGGAAAGCTAGAAGCATCACAGACAGGATGAGTATCTGAGATGACCAAAAAGACTGCATTTAAGGCTTGAAAACCTTGGGCGCCCCTGTGTTGTTCTTTGACATTTTTTACCATGATTAAACCTTATGTTTGACTCCTTATTTCGGCAATTCGGCAACTCAGATTAACCCGCTGACGGATTCGTCGTGAAGCATGATCAAGTCTGAGACAAACATCTTGGGTATCATTTGGTTAGAAACCTTCATCTGGTACCTAAAAAAGATGGGCGCCCCTAGGCTCTAGGGGTGCTTTTTGCTCTAGTGTTAAGTCATTTTTTCATCTCCCTCATTTCCCGTTCAATCTTCAGTTTCAGGTGTTAGAAAAATCCTTCAAGCTGGCTAGTAGGCTCATCGCGAAGCTAACAGTATTTTGGAGAAGTCTTCTTGGAAGCCACAAATCTCAAAAAGTTGATCTGGGCCTCTGAAATCTAGGGCGCCCCTGGCCTCCAGGGGCTCTTTTCTTCCCAGACTTAGAAATATTTTGATGATTTTCACCTCGGCAAAAAATCCCCTCTGAGATGAAGTATCATTTTGAACATATCTTGCCATAGAAACTTTGTTGAAGCATTTTAAGCTTAGATTTTGACACCTAGTCTCTGGCCAACTGCCATTGACGACCTCGAAGGTCCTAACTTTCCACCTAGAAAAGTGAAAACTACCCACCAGACTTAAACTGACTTTTAACTGAATCTGACTTCGCCATTGTGATCGTGAAGTGAAATAAGCCAATCAAAACAATTTTCAATCAATATTTTTGACAAGTTTCAATTTTTAGGGTTTTTAACCTAAAAATAGGGATACAGAAACCCTAATTTTCATTTTTTTCAAATTTTGCCAATATCTTCCAAACATCAAACTGACTAAAATGTAATGTCCCCTTCTCGCGCATGATCTTTCCAGTGGCCGTTGGCCTATTCCGGAGACCCGTAGGCTACTCGGAAGGTAAAATTAGGGTTTCTTGTTTTGAAGGATGCTCTTGCTCGAGGTTGGTTGATTCAATGGCGGATTTTTTTTGGGTTTTCAGAGAGCTTCGCAGTGATATGTTCTTCTTGGTATTTTGAGCATTTTCAGGAATTTACTATTTTTAGTAAATTCTATTTCTGGCAGTGAACCTGTTGGTTTCGGCACGATTGGCTTTCTACTTCAGACTAATCAGTTGGCTTACTCATTTTTGGCTTCGGGGCACAATTGGAGAGATAAGTCGAATTATTTTAATTAAGTCATGTTTTAATGTTATATTTTAACATTGACTTTCCCCTTGGCCTAGCTACTTCACTTTAAGTTGTTTTAAAAGATGTTCTTTATGGGTGGGCGCCTCATTGAAGGAATTAATTATATTTCTTATTAAAAGATTTAATCCAAGCATAAGTTGGGCGCCAACTTCAAGGAAGAGATTAAGTTTATAATAAAAAGTCAAAGTTTTGCTTGGGAAAGTGGGACGCCATCTATTGGAGAATTAGGGTTTGACTCAAAAAAGAAGATTAGGGTTTCGAGAAGGGTCAACCGGAAATTATAAAAGGAAGCCATTGGTTCTCATTGGGATTATCTTTTGTCTACATGAATGTTATGCTGCCGGATTGGTTGTGGGATTGCTTCGAGGAATGTAAGCCTCCTAGCTTGGCATTGCTTCTCGCTTGAAAGATAGCGACTAGTGGTGAGGTAGTGTAGTTGGAGTGATTCATTGTGAGATTTCTGCATTTTAGTTTTTGTATTGCTTTGTAAATCAGTTTTATGCATATTAGTGAGTTTCTGGAGTTGCATATTCATTATAGCAAATTGTCGTTTTAATCACAAGTCAAAAAATACAAAAAGAGTGGTTCTGGGTATTGTCTTATTCTCTTTGTTTGTGAGGGGCGACCCTTTCCTCAAATTTGCAGAATTTTTAAAGGAGTCTTGAATTTTTAAATGCAAATCGCCCCTCTTGCTGGGCCGTACCATCTAGATTTGTTTTGGAATTCGTGCATAAAATAAATAGGGGCTTTTGATCAGTTTTCAGTGTTCTATTTTGGTCGCCTTCATCATTAGGGTCTAGTGCACTTCGTTTCATGTCAATTGGATGAGTTGTGAGAGAGATATGATCATTTAAGTAAGTTGATAGGCTGCTGGTTATTAAATTAAAGTGCAGATCTGTTAAAAATCAGAATTATCATTTGGTCTCTGAGAGAAGATATTGGTCTCCGCATCTTTGATTAAGCAAAGGAGAGTTCTTTATATGATGTAATGCTAATCTGTTATACTCATATGCTTTTGGCAGGCGAATGCTCTTCATATTGCAAGCTGACAGTAGTACTGACAGCAGTTCTTTAATATTGCTTTATCATGATTTGTAATGCTCATCTTTACATTCTGTAATCGCAATTGTATTTCCTTTATCTCCGCCATATGGTCGCCTCATCTCCGTATTGGATTGAGTAGCACATACTTGGTGTTGAGTGTGCTTTCAATATATTAGATAGTAGGGATCCTCTGACCACATGCTCGTCGTTCGCCAGCACATTCTTGGTTAGAGTTCTTGCATAAGCATTTCCAATTAAGACCCTCTGACCATATGCTCGCCATCATCGGGGCCATTCTTGGTTAGAGTTCCTTCCAGCTCAGTTTCTGTATTCAGATCCTCTGACCAATGCTCACACCTTGCCCACATCGGGATCCTGGTGTACATTCTGGTTAGAGTTGCTTCAGTATCGTTTTGGTTTAAGATCCAACCCTAACGACTGTGTAATGCCCTACTGATTGTAATTGAAAATTTGAAAAAAAATTGGCTCGGAATATTTCATAAAAGCCCATACTTGATTTGTCCAAAAACTGACTTCTGATGACATTTTTACAAGTTTTAGAGTAATTTGAGGAAAATGCCTTAATGAATCAAAAAATTTGGTTTGGGTACAACCTTTTCAAATTTTGCCAATATCTTCTAGACAATAAACCCACAAAAAGCCCATACTTCGTTTGCCCAAAAATTGACTTTTGACGACAATTTTACAAGGTTTAGACTATTTTAATCAAAATGCCTTAATGAAGCAAAATTTTTGTTTTGGGTACAACAGGACTTCTTAGTGCAGAAAAAGCAAATCCAACCTATGGCTAGTCCACAACTTCTACAACTCCAACTGGTGGGCTCCTAGGTGGACATTGCTAATATTTCTCCATTGAAAATTTGGTTTGTGTACAACATTTTCAAATTTTGCCAGTACCTTCTAGACAGTAAACCCACAAAAAGCCCATACTTCGTTTGCCCAAAAACTGACTTTTGACGATAATTTTACAAGGTTTAGACTATTTTAATCAAAATGCCTTAATGAAGCAAAAATTTTGTTTTGGGTACAACAGGACTTCTTAGTGCAGAAAAAGCAAATCCAGCCTATGGCTACTCCACAACTTCTACAACTCCCACTGGTGGGCTCCTAGGTGGACATTGCTAATATTTCTCCATTACAAAATTTTCAACCTGTAACGACCTACCCCTTGCGTAAATTAAAAATTTTCCAATTATACTACAAACATATAAAGGTAACAAGTAACAAGGCAAATACAATAAATTTTTTCCTTTCTTCATTGATAATTGTATACAAGTTACAAAATATTTCCACTTGAATTCCATTTTCATTGTAAATATAAATCAGAGTACAAAAGTAATACAATTACATACATAGCTCGTAAACTTTTGCACAAATAGAAGTAAGAAGGTCCAGGAGTCCGTCCTTTCAAATCTTGGTACATCGGCCGCTTGTTGTGGAGGAGAAACATCACTCGGGTGCTTTTCCGCCAACCACGAACTTATAATGCGGTCCCCCGCACACCTATCGTTAGATAGATGGCCCTCCCTTCAAAGAAGAGATTGGTAGGGTATCCTTTAACGATTACCAACTGAGCATAGCGTTGTGTCCTACACAACTAGAACCTTGCTATTTCACAATCTCAAACTAGTACTTGGATCACAATGAACTGACAGTGTAGTCTCAACTAACTCACATCTATGTGGCAGTCATACATTTCACTACTTTGGCCAAAGTATTCTCATTCAGTACTTCGAATGAAGGTCATCTATCATAAACACTACTCAAGGCCGATTTGACTTGAGGCTTCCTTACTCTAAGCATAGGTTTTGCCCTTCAATGGGTGAATCTGTCACCCCAGACATCCTACAATCACACTAACCTACTAAGAAAGTGTCAGTCAACAAGTGTCTATATCCTAACTCCTAATTTTAGGAAATCTTTATCCTAGGAGTGTTTAGCTTGTCACAGTTAACCTATTAACATAAGCTAGAGACCATACTTGGTGTAACGACCTATCCCTTGCGTAAATTAAAATTTTCCAATTTTCACTTTAAACATGTAAAAGTAAAAAGTAACAAAGACAATACAATAAAAATTTTCCTTTCTTTATTGATAAGTATGTACAAGTTACAATATATTTCCACATGAATTTCATTTTCATTGCAACTATAAATCAGAGTTCAAAAGTAATACAGTTACATACATAGCTCATAAGCTTTTGCACAAATAGAAGTAAGAAGGTCCAGGAGTCTGTCCTTTCAAATCTTGGTACATCGGCCTCTTGCTGTGGAGGAGAAACATCACTCGGGCACTTTTCCGCCAACCACGGACTTATAATGCGGTCCCCCGCACACCTATCGTTAGATAGATTGTAACGAACACACTTGTACGATAAAATTAAAACTTTACAATTCATACATAAAAGTAAGAACAATACCATTTTGAACAAACAATTTCTTTTCAAAACATAAATAAGAAACATTTATTGCATCTATAAACTATTTCATTTCAAATGAAATTACAAAGCATGATGAGAAACATACATACATAGCCCGTAGGCTTTTGACACCAATAGAAATAAGAAGGTCCAGGAATCCGTCCTGTCAAGCTTTGGAGCATCCGTCGGGTGTTCGTGGAGGAGAAACATCACTCGAGCGTTTTTCCGCCAACCACGGACTTATAATGCGGTCCCCCGCACGATCATTTTTCAATGAACGGCCCTCCCTTCGAAGAAGAGATTGGTTGGGTAACCTTTAATGACTACCAACTGGACATAGTGCTGTGATTCTACAAAACTAGTTTTCGTGCTAACGGCAAATCACAAACTAGGTCGTATTTCGGAATCACGGTGAACTGACAGTGTAGTACAACAACTAAATGGTTCCTTACACTACTTTGGCCAAAGTGTTTACGTTCAACGAAGAACATAGGTCATATGTCACATTCACTAGCCAGGTTCAACTTGACTTAAGGCTATCTTAGTTCTACGCGTAGGTTGGTCTATCGGGTAGTCCGTACCCTAGACTTCCTACAACATTTTACTACTGGAATGATGAATCTATTAAACAAGATACTACAACAGACGCCCTAATTCAGGATATATTCATCCTAGGGATACAATAACTTGATTAAGTTGTATGTATTAAGTTGTAGAGTATATCTTGCAAATATTCTTGACTCAACCCTAGTATCTAATATTTAAACACAAGCATATGCTCATTATACAGAGCCACTAAAACACAATGCAGATTGCTTTCCATTAACTAATGTAAAGTGTACATCATTGACAACAAAAGCCAAACAAAAGCCATGACAAGACTATATTCATGATAATGGTTAAGAAACTATTATTCTTTTTAGTTCAATCTTGAGATAATCCTACTCATTTCTTTCCAGTCATGACTATAATTCAGAGAATTATCAGATTAATATAAAAAAAATAAGAGTTTAGCATGCCTGATTTAGCTTTCCACAAGTTTGGAAGATAGCTCCTTCACTGGCCTCTACTCAGATCACTTTCAGCTTGGATTCTTGAAACCAATTACTCAACACAGTAAAGATAATTCCTGATTGCTCCTCTTCTATTCAAAGATTACCAGTAATTTCAACTTCTGCCTTCTAATATTAACCAAAATAACTTAGCAGTTCTTCTACTATGGCGAATTCACTTTTAGCTTTAAAATGCTCAAGAACTGACTGCAAATTCGTGTGTGAAAGAATGCCAAACGCAGGTTTATTTATAGGTTCATTTTAAAACTGATTTCCACCTTCTATGGCGCCAGGACTGCCAGCAGGTTGAAGAATATTTCAAACTAAAAACGTGTATCAAATTGGTGAGGGTTTCGACCTCCATGTTTGACAGCAAGAAGTTCATTTTAATTCGAAATTGTTTCAGACTGTTAAAACTGTGACAACTTTCAACTGGCGCGTTTTTACAGTTAGGTTAAATGCCAAGTTTCATTTCTGACTTCTTCCTTGCTCAAATGACGTACAGATTTCATTTTATTCACCAAGCAAGAGATGAATCGGCCATTTTCAGACGTCTGGCCCTAGTCGCGCGGGTTACCTGCGCGTTTTTCATTTTCCCTTCTGCATTTTCGCGTTTTTCTTCTTTATTTCGCTTTGGTAAAACTTTAATATTTTAATAGAGTTTTCAAAGTAAAATGACGCATTTATGCAGGCTCAAATTCGAAGATTAACATTTCAACGAATACATTTGAAAAATCCGCGTTTTCTAAGCAATTCGCAATTTTTATGAAATCTGCGATTTTTAAGTTCTTTCCAGAATTCGTATTTAATAAAAGTGCTTTACAATGTTTTAACTTTTATTTCATTTGATTTTGACAAATCTTTTATTTAAATATATTTGTTTATTATATTAAAATACTTACATAATATAGTTTATGCATAATTATTTAAATTATCAATTTAAATAATATTATATACATTTTAAACTATATTATATTAATATTTTAATATAATATTAAATATATTGAAATACTTAACATTATATTAATACATATATATTCATTTACATTATACATTAAACATGTAAATTTATATATATGTATTCGTATAATTTCAGAGGCAATGTATCATTACAATATAAAATTCATTTATCTCGTTAGCCGTGGGTATGTATATTTGTATATATATCTATATATATACTACATGTATAAGTATCCATAAATACATTTATATCGACACATACGTATGGCATATCCATCTGCTTAATACGTTTGTATCGACATGAATGTACTTATGGGTATTTGTACATATCGTATTCGTATGTACAAATACACATATCCACCTCTAACCAGAACTTATCATTTATAAGGTTATACTGGCAAGCATCACTTGTTCACACATTCAGAAGAAGACACGACTCCTAATGATACTAGACAAGCCTACAGATGACTTACCTTTAACCAAAACAATGACTTAGCTTACTCAGTTCTAAGGCTTGTGTGTGTATGTCCAGTTGGTATCCATTACTGTTTACCCGACCAAGTTCTTCCCCGAGTGATATCTCTCCTCTGTCTCGAGGTACGAACCTGTCTCCTGCAAATCATGAGATGACGACGGAAATCAATTGCTCAAAACCAAGGTAATATACATTAAGCATTGTAAAAGGTTAGAACAACATTATTCCATAACTCAACATGCTAATTTCATTCAAGAATTACAATAATAGAAGCATCAAATAAAGAGACAATCATTTAGGATACATCCAATTGATCACAAGAACAATTCAATTTATTCAACAGAAAGATTCCACATTTACAATGTACATCCTATGAATAGTAGCTATACAATCGGGGTGTAACATAGATGGCCCTCCCTTCGAAGAAGAGATTGGTAGGGTATCCTTTAACGATTACCAACTGAGCATAGTGTTGTGTCCTACACAACTAGAACCTTGCTATTTCACAATCTCGAACTAGTACTCGGATCACAATGAACTGACAGTGTAGTCTCAACTAACTAACGTCTATGTGGCAGTTGTACCTTTCACTACTTTGGCCAAAGTATTCTCATTCAGTACTTCGAATGATGGTCATCTATCAAAAGCACTACTCAGGGTCGATTTGACTTTGGGCTATCTTACTCTACACGTAGGCTATGTCCTTCAATGGGTTTAGTTTACCCCAGACTTCCTACCTCAAACAGTCTACTAGAAATGAGTCAATAAACTAGTCTCTAATATCCTAACTCCTGTTTCTGGAAATCTTTATCCTAGGAGTGAAGCTTGTCAAAGTTAACCCAATAACATAAGCTAAGGATCATACTTAGTTTGACGACATTTCGTTCCTAGAGGATAATATTTACTCTATGTATTCTCCATATACGGAGATCATACAAAATTATAAATTTCAAGCAAATGCACATACAATTCCTTCAAAGCATAATGCATATTAAGCTAAGCTTTCCTTAAGCCTTAAAACAATTGATTCCCTTCTTTAAACCCCATTTTCTATAAAAACTTCTTTTAATCTATCAATAAACTATATTGACTTGCTCAAGCATTTACCCTTAATTGCATTGATATTCCTTATTCTTTTACCCTTCATTTATAATGAAATCCCTTAAGCATTTATTCATTACAAGCTTATCAAAACAATATTTGATTGCTAAGAACAATTTACTTATATCATACCAATTGCAACCAGTAACTTAAGAATAAAAAGGAAGATCATTTAAGCAAAAATCCCGAATTAGATAACATGCCTGCAAAATTAAGCTTCTCTCCAACACAGTTCTGGCAGCAGCTTTCAAATGAAGATGGCAGATTGCAGTTTTCCTCTTTCTCAGATATAGAAACTCTTTCTACAACACTCTCCCTAAACAATACTTCTCCACTGGAAATTGCTATTCACTTCTCCCTAAAGATAATTTAGCACAGTCTAAAAATTGCAGCTGATACAGACTCTAATTATCTCACTATAAATATTATGATGCAATGCATCATTAACAACTCACAGCAGCAGCTTAGAAACTTAATATGACAACTCTCCAATACGCCAAAGATGAATTGCACAAGAGATATTTCAAATGGATGGCAAGGAAGTATTTATAAGCCCGTGTTAGCAACTAATTCCTCTTTTCTGGGCATGTAAAATGACAACCAGGCATAAATACTCAGTCAAACGTCACTTGGCAAGTGTTTAAACCCTAAGTCATCTTTTAAAAGAGTGATTCGACGTCCATGGAGCCAGCAATTGAAGAAATTTTCAACTCAAATCTCTAAAAACGCCACCTACAGGTAACACGTTTTTCTGCCAGTCGCATGAAATTGAATGACTCTCTTTGCTGCGTTTTAGGTCAAGGTTCAGCTTGCTATAGCACAGAAATCTTGTTGGCATTTCCTATTTTCCAGTTTGAAAACTTCTTCCCCATATTTGTTGCGCTGAAAACTTCTTCATTTTCACGGAAAAGTTCATGGTTGTGTTTTATTTAATTTTTCAAAAGTTCGCATTTCAAATATTTCTCTTTTTAGAAAAGTTCGATCCTTTGCAATATATCTTTAAAGCTTAGCGGCTACTTTTTCAAATACTTCCTTCCATTATATATATTGCGTATATTATCATTTATGGATTAAAGTTCAATGTTTATTCTTTTAAACATTTGCAAATATTTTCTTTTCAAGTTTAAAAATGTTTTCTTTTTTAAATATATAATATTATATATTTATATATTTTATATATATATATATGTATTTTATTAAACATTAATATATCTATATATATAAATATATATATATATATATTTTTCCGACATTACTATCGTAATGTACATATATATATATTTATATATAAGCATTTATTAATTTAACATTAATACATATATTCTATATTTTATAAAATATATAAATATATAAATATTAACACATTCATTTATGTATATATCATAAATTATAATCACATTATTGATATATACATTTTTATATAAATATATATGTAAATTTCCTAGACAATAATATTAAAATATTATTTTCATCACAGATATTATGCGGGGCGTGTACATATAAACATGCGTATATCCTTATATACTCTTGTGTATACGTATGTATGCGTATATACATGTTGACACATGCGTATGAGCACATCCATCTGCTTAACGTACGTATGTATCGATATGTCTATACATTTAGATACGTGTACACAATGTATACATGTGTATACGTACCCACTTGACCTTTAACACATATCATTTACATCGTTCACCACACAAAGGTCAAAGCACAGTAAGTCAGGCAAATAAGTAATCATCACTTGCAAAGCACAAGGAAGTAAACATAGCTCCAAATGTTAATGTATTAGCAGCTTCGGTAGCTCCTTCCAGCTCAGCACGTTCTTGGAAGACTTAAATTGAAGATAGCCGTTGGCTATTCAATTTACATTCATTATCTCATCTCATGGCCGACATAAAAGAATTTGTGTTGATCTTTTATTAGAAGATATTTTCATATTTATCAAGGCCGACATATGCTAATGTGGCCGACCCATCTTATATTGTTTGTGATTATGTTGAGGTCGACATAATTGAATTGTAATTGATATACATCTTGGTCGACCTTATGAGATGAGGAGGCGCGACCTCCCTAACCTGTATATATACTCCCTGGTTCGTCCATTGAAAGCAATCCAGCTGAGTTCGGTGATTCACATCTGTTTTGTATGATCAAGGGCAAATATATCTTCAAGCGCGCATCTGTCATCAAGTGCGAATACTTTAAATAAAGTGCGAGCTTCATCAAGAGCCCATTGCGAATTCCTGTAAGTGCAGATTTAGATTACAAGGAAGAGCAGATTATCATCTGTTATTACATCTATAGTTGATGCTAAATATTGGCCTTGTGATTGGCCTCATTGTAAAGCGAATTGTTACCATTATTGATATATAAAAGAGAGATCTTTGTTGCTGGGTTTTTCTCCCTCAAGTGGAGGGTTTTCCCAGGGTATATGCTGTGTTATTATCTCTGATTTTGAGTCATTTTCTGTGCATTAAATCTGATCACATAAAAAAACAACACCAAAAGCCTAAGGATGACTTATCTAGACCAACATAACTGACTTGGTTTCTCAGAACCTATACTGACGTGTGTGTATGCTCATTTGGTACTCGTTACTGCTTACCCGACCAAGCTCCTCCCCGAGTGATATTTCTCCTCTGCTTGGAGGATTGGTCCTCTTACCTGCACATCGTGACACGACAACGGGAGTCATATGCTCAAAACAAAGCAGAATACATGAAACATTTCAAAAGTTAGATTCTTCACAAATCAATAACCTTCTATTCTCCTCTATGCAGTATTTCACCAAGAATAACATCAAATAAAACAACATTCATATTGAAAACAAGGTACAACATCATTAATTCACCTCCAGAATTCACATTTACTCTATCTAGTGATGGTAAATTATAACGTCACAATTTGGGATGTAACACTTGGTTTTGACATCATTTCGTTCCTAGTAGGTAATAGTTACTCTACGTATTCTCCATATACGGAGATCATACAAAATGCAATATTCAGTCAAATGCATATAAAACCTTCCTCTTAAAGTCTTTCTCCATTATATCCCTATAATGCAAGATAAGTAAAAACTAATCCCTTGAGCTCCTTAAACATTTAATCCTTTTTTTACTATCCCTTTATCCTTGAATCCCTCATTCATTCTACCTTTAAATGCATTGAATTCCCTTGTACATTTATCCTTAATTGTAATGAATTCCCTTATTCATTTTCCCTTAAATGCAATGAATGTTTAACAAGACAATTCTAATTATCCTTGAGCTACTTGCAAACATCAAACACAAGACCAAGAGAATGCAGCATTTCAAACAAGAATTATAATAAATAGATTTCATGCCTGAGATTTAAAGCTCCTTCTCCTAGCACTGCTCCTCTTGACACTCCTTCAACAACTTCCAGAATCTTAAATGGATATGGCTCCTTTGCAAGTTTCTCAAACTGTGATGATCTCTCAAGTCACTCTTCACAAATTGCACTCCTCTAATAGGAGTTTACTCAACTATGGCTTCACTCCACTCTAAGCTTAAAAGGGGTTAAACTCATAAAATTGTTTATTGCTGGTAAAAAGCTTCTGTATTTCTCACACTCAGCATAAAGGAAAAATGCAGCAATAAAGAAAAACACAGCAACTTTAGATAATGGATATGGGAGCTCTTAAAAACGCAAGACTTAGATTGCTCAAAGATGTGAAACAAAGAATGGTTGGCCGTGTATTTATAGGCCCGTAATTGCAACAAATTCCTTCATTGTGGGCATGTAAAATGACAACAAGGCGCCCAAACTCAGTCAAATGCTACTTGGCAGACTTATAAACCCTATCATCATAAAAAGGAGTGATTCAACCCTCTTGGAGCCAGCATTACCAGATTTATTCAACTCAAAGCTCAAAAATCGCCACTTACAAGAAAAACGTCCCTCTTTGGCGCATATCAGAGAATGATTCATGCTTGCTGCGAAATTGTCAAGTTTAGGTTTGCTACAGCACATTCCATCTGGCTGGCGTTTCCTCTTCTCCAGCGTTTGAAACTTTCCTCCATTTTTCTTGCGTTTGAAGCTTTCCTCCATTTCACGGGTAAAACTCGCAGCAAATATTTTTGGTCTATTTCAAAAGTTACCTCCAAATATTTCGATTCATATTGTTTCCATATGTTTTGAAACAAGAAGCTCGATACTTTTATGAAAACTTACATTTTCCTTTAAGTCTAGCGACTATTTCCTCCCAATAGTTCGCTTTATAAAATTTGCTCATATTAAAAAATTTAATTCTTTTAATTTTATCAACTTAAAGTTTTATAAATATTTACACTTTGTATTTATAAATATTTACACTTTAGAGTTAAAACATTTAATCATATATATTTACTCCAAGTAAATTTTAAAATATTAAAATATAATTCCCTTATTTATTTTATTATATAATATTATTATTATAGTCCAAAATATATTAACATATATATATATATATATATATATATATATTAATATAACCATAATAATATTAAATATAATTCCATAATATATAATTACATATATATATTATAGATATATTTAACAAATATATCGTGAGCCAGTCAACAACCCGATATATAAATAAATATATATACATTTTAATGTAAAAGTCACCAGGCAATAATAATATAATATTATTAATATCCACATAATCGTAAAACCACATACAGATATATAGATAATCATCACTTATAAATGCATATAGAAGTAAACACGACTCCTAACGCAAACACATAAGCCTATGGATGACTTATCAAGACTAACTTATCTGACTTGGTTACTTAGTCTAAGGAACGTGTGTGTGTGTATGCTCAAATGGTTCTCGTTACTGTTTTCCCGACCAAGCTCCTCCCCGAATGATGTCTCTCCTCTGTCTGGAGGAATGGTCTTCATACCTGCACATGATGACACGGCAACGGGAGTCATATGTTCACAACAAGGCATAAAACATCATAAAAGTTAGAATAAGCATTATTCATTAACTTGTATGCAACATTCATCTAGGTTAACATCAATAGAATCAAATGAAACCATCATTTAAACAGAACACCATCATATTGATAACAAGAACATCATTGTTTTATTCATCAAATTGATTCATCCGTTACAATCAATTTCCCTATGAAATAGTAGCGATACAATTCAGGGTGTAACACAACCAGGCGACATTCTTCATCAAACAGCAAGGGAGGATATTCTAAAACACGTGGATAATATAAAGTAGTTGGAGGGAGTCATAGGTAACATGCAGGCTAAGTTCCCACAAGTACAAGGGGACTCATCTCAACCACTAGCAGTGCAAATAAAAATATTAGTAGATAGGCTAATACAAGATATGTAGCATCAAAAGTCCACCCTCTGCCAAACAATAATTGCAGAACTCAACAAGGCTAAAATGGACGAGGAAAGGAAGAAATGTGCTATTGTCCATAACGCACTAGAATCAAACCTTAGCATCTTAAAGAACACAGAGAGCGATATGAACGCACTCTACCAGTTTTTCCTCCAATGGCCCAACCACACTAAGAACTTTGTTGGTGTTTCAATTCGCACCTCTGGAATGCGGATTAGAAACGAACAGCTATGCACAATTAGATTGCTCTTCAAATTAGGAGGGGAAGCTCCCTCTTCGCTGATTATGCTTAAAAAGAAATACTAAACTATTGCCAATATTTTTATTCTCAGCTAAGAGCACAAGGTTATAAAACTCTTTGCGTTGTAGTTGAGGTTTTCTCTTTCCTAGAACTTCAACTATAACTAGGCCTACTCTAAAGACGCTTTTGATAACTCAAGTAAATCAAGAGCCTGAGAATCATAAGTAAACAAGGAATGATTTGATTTAACACAAAAGCTTAAATACACTCGCTTCCAGAACACACCCGAAGACTCATTGTACTTATAAGATGTAAGCTGAAATAAAGATTACGAAAGCAAAACATAAGACAAAGTACTAAAATGGATTGAGACAATAGATCAAAGCAAAAGAGACATGAGATTTCCTTCCTCAATTTCTAACAACAAATACATTTCTAGGACAGCAAATTGTAGCAAATATAGGCTTACAATATGCAATCAAACCAGTATACATAGACAAAGTTGAACAGACACTGAATAACAAAGTAGCAGGCAAAGTAGGCTCAACAAATTTGTTATCACAACGACGGTTAAAAAGAAATGGACAAGGTTGCCCTTATTTATACACAAACAAGGAGTAGGGAACCCTAAAATCTCCTTGTGTTTACAACTAGACTTGCCAACATGCAAGCTATATTTCTAAGACTAAACAAAAGATAACTAACTACTTACAACTAGATTACAATCAGTTAACTAACATAACAGCAAGAAAAGCTCCAACTATACATTGATATTTCCAAAGAATAGATATGCATGAATGAGAACAAGAAGTTAAATTCAAAAAAGGCATCGAGTTAGCTGTTGCTTTTAGTTCTATTCTTAGGAAACACTGCATGCTCCAACAAGTGATTCATTTATTGATAATCTTGGCCGCTCTGCAATTAGAGTGATGACCTTTTATAAATATATCCTCTTGCTTTTATCCTGTTTTCCTCTGCGGCTTTATGCTTCTAACACTTCTCTTGATTTTTCAATGGAAGAGTATTGTATGATGAAAACTGTGAAGTTTGACTGTGAACACGCCTATGCTCGAACAACCTACTAAAAATAGCTTGCTGATTCTATAAATAGTAGATCTCCTAAAAAATAGTTGAGGTCTGGGTTTTGTAAACCATCACATTCTAAAGAGACCCAGATTGTCAGATTTTGAAAAAACGGATTTTTTCCCAAGCATGCAAGATCTCCTAAAAAATAGGGCCGAAAGAGAAAATTAAAAATTTCCTAATCTTCTAGAGGAGCAAAATGCAAATGGACCCAGATCAATGAAAACTAAAAAAGATGACCACCTTTTTTCTGAAATGTGATGCCCTAGAAAATCAAACCATGAAAAAGCGTGCCTCTATGCTTCCCAATCTCAAATCCATGAAGCACACTGAAAAAGCACTTCGTTTGAGCCTCCAAATCTTGATTTCTATCTTTCTTCCTTTGAAAGCTAACCTGCAAATTATGAAGAATGCATGCCAAAAGCCTCTTGAATAGAGTTTGGAGATAAAAAAGCACTTTCATGCAAAACCCTAAAATTTTGGAGTCTATGCATGTAGATAGAAACTTTGCATGCAAAAATTTGACTTCATTTGCATGTGCAACGGTGAATTCCTATTTTGTAGCTGCAAAAAGCAAATGCAAAAACATACACATCCGATGACATCATCAAACATGTAAAACCTCAAAAGTGTTAGCCATTTTCCTCCATTTTCAACTTTTGCTCCAACTGTTGCCGGCAACGGAGGCTGAACTGGAAATAGGCGCGTTGTATTCGAAAAATTTCTAAGTGTTGGAATTCTAGGCGCCCTCCTTGAAAAGGGGCGCCCAGCATGCTAGGACTTAGAAATTTTTTTGATATTTTCATATTTTCACTTCTTTTGCGTCCAACAAAGCTTGCTTCTAACTTCGACGATCCGGAAAACTAGCACTGCCAACTAATAAAACCTGTTTGACCATGGCAATTTCCTATTTGACCACTATTGAAGTGATCCCCAACTTCATACCGACATCTGATGTCGTCTGATTGTGATTGCAAACCCTCGAAGTTATTGGCGAGGACTGAAATGGAAGAAGGCATGTGAATAAAATGGGGAGTCAGCGCTAATATCAAACACCGCCAGCTGTCTTAATTTTAACTTTCTGGATTTATTGAAGCCAATGACCCTATTTGGCCAGGTGATTAGGTATTGGAGTGAATAATAGAGTCACGAAGAGATGGAGTCAATCGGCAAAGCGATCATGTTGAATGAATTGTACATCCTCTGCCCGATACTCAATTAAGGTTCGCATTTGATTTTTGAGAGTTGGAGCCGGCGGAATAAAGTAGTTTGAACATTTTTAGCGTGAAAAATATTCTAGATTATTCGAGGATTTAGGAGCCCTCCTTGAAAGAGGTTACTTTGGGTTCTCAGGTTAGCAGCAATTTTTTATGATTTTCAACTTTCTTGCTGGTTCATGCTAAGTTCAACTTCACATTCCACCAATTTTACATGCATCGCCAAAGCGGTGAAATGTATTCTAAAGACATTGACGCTAGGCACCTTGGCGGACAAGGCTAACATCTCCGATCTTAAAGATTTCACAATTTCAATATTTTCACTTTCCCTTCTTTGTTTTGCATGCATGTTAGATCATTTCATGCGTGCGACATTTGAGACTTTGAATCACGACGCGGCGTGACAAATCCTCCATTGATGACTTGAGACTCATGTTTTCCCTTAGAAAAAGCAAGATAGACCCATAAAGAAATACTAACAACGCGATTTTTTAGTAGAAATGGCGATCCGGAAGTATTTTTAACCAAATCAAAATCAGTTTGAGCCCTTGATCAAAAATTCTATTTTTGAACCATTTTCTAAAATAGAAATTTTCTATTACAGAATTTTGACTTTTTAGCGAAATTTACAAGACTTTGACCATTTTACCAAATGCCTTAATGAAGCAAAATTTTATTTTGGGTATAACAAACTTCAAAGTCCAAATAGAACAAATGGGAACAACAAATTCTTCAGTATGGACCTACCTACATAGATGGAAAGGTAAGAGCCCAACTGGAAACACTTCACATTCAGTTGCAATAAATACAGGATCAGCGAGAACAAAGCAAGAACTAGTTCAAACAATTGAGGGAGGTGGTCAGCTTGCGGCTAGCCCATGTCACTGGTCTCATCCGAGACATACAAAAATTGGCCCAACAAATCAAAATCACCACAAATTTGCAGGAGGCAAAAAAGATACTAACACAAATTAGTGCTCAAAACCATCTCCTTCAACAAGCCAAATTCAAAGGGACAACACCTTCACCCACCTTAAGGAGATTTACCAGTGCTCCCCAAGGATGCATCCTCTACCCTGGTAGCCTTGTTTCTTGTAGGGGATGTTTTAGGGATGCGAGGACACCTAGGAAACATCCCCCCCATCCCCTTTAATGGAAAAAAATCGAGTCTGTTTCGAAAACATCTCAGAATCGACAAGGTAGGCTAGGGGATGGCTAGGAGACATCCAAGCATCTCTCGACCATCCCAGGGACGGCTAGTCGTCCCCTATGGCCCAATAATTGTTGCTTTTTTTTAAAAAACACATTTTAAGTTAAAAAAAAGGGATGAGTAGGCCCACAACCCCCCCCCCCCAGCCCTTTGAACAACAACTAAACCTAATTCATCCATTGAAACAACCAAAAAGAAAAAAAACTCTCATTTTGACATTTGCAAACTTGTGTTGAAGAGCAGCAAGAGAAGAGCAACAGTTGAAAGAGTTGAACCTATGTCAAAGGCACCTTACCGAATGAACAAAACTACATTGTTAGAGCTCAAGATGCAACTAGAGGAGCTACTAGAGAAGGGACTAATAAGGCCAAGTGTCTCCCCTTAGGGAGCACCTATCATTTTTGTTAAAAACAAAGATGGAACCTTAAGGTTGTGCATTGACTACCAAATGTTAAACAAAGTCACAATAAAGAATAGGTACCCTCTACCCTGCATCGAACATCTTTTTGACCAAATGAACGGGGTAGTTGTATTTTCAAAAATTTACTACTTTTCTTTTTAACTTTTCCAATTCTAACCTCAAATTTTCAATTTCGTCTTTTCCTGAGGGGTCATTCTCTCTTCTTCGTGATTGGAATTCCACTCTGGTAGTTTATTCTACCATTTCTTTGTCTGTAGGGAGCATTTTTCTATCTACCACAACCCTGATGTAAGGGTTTACGCCTAATATAAAACACTCAATTCGTCATATTTCTATTAAAGGTTCTTCCAACTTTCTGACCACACTTTTGAAACGTTGGTCATACTCCTCCATTGATTCATTTTTTCCTTGCATCATCTCCTTTATTTTGCTTACACTTTTTGTTTGTAGCATTAAGAGAGTAAATTTTGTCAAAAATAGATTGCTCAATTCTTCCCCTTTTTTATCATGCTTAGGGCATTCTTTGATGTACCACCTTAGGGCTTCATCCCTCAGGGTTTCCACAAATTCGTATAAATTAATCTAATCTTCATCTATGTGAATTTTAATCCAACGAGATTCCAAGATAAATAGGTGTTTTCTAGCATCTTTGGTGTCTTTTCCAAATATAGGGTGCTTAGTCCTATTTGCGATTATATTTGTAAGAGTTGAAGGTATTTTCTATTTAGCTTTTTGTGATTTGGGGCTTATCCTTCCTCCCAATTTTTTCTCTATTCTTGGTTCTCTTTTTTTCTTTCCTTCAAGTTTCTTTTGCATGATTCCACTCTTTTGTTGTTTTACTAATCTCCTTTCTCTACCTTATCTCTAGGCAACTAAATATCAAAGAAGTCACTACCCAATATCTCTTTGGACTCCTTTACACAATTACTTCTTGCCCTCACTTCCTCTAGCCTAAGCAAGGATTCACTATTTATGTCTTCTTTAGAGACTTTTCTTGTCTCATTCAACACTAGGGGTGACTCTTAGTCCAGGGGGTTCATCTCCTTATAGTGTCTCTTCAGCTTGGCGGATGCATCTTTTGGTAACTCTTCATTCGTTAATTGATTATCTTTATTAGTGCCTTAGTTAACTTTTTTCTAATTATTGGGTTGGTTTTCTCCAAATAATTCTAAGGTTTCCATGACAACTTCAATTTTTTTACTAATGTTTCTTATCATCTTCTTATCTCTTTCATAATCTTTACTAGATATTAATTTCCTCCCTTCTTTGTATCCCATCTTACCTACTTGCTTCAATATTCCAATGGTCATTGTTGAGGTTTAGCATGCTATGTCTAAAGATTGGTTAAATCCTTAAACCTATCATTTATTGTGACCCTAGTTTGGAACCAGTTAGAATCTTTGTTGGCAATTTGCCCTTGGGTTCTCCCACATATAGGCTAAGCACCACTAGTTCTAAGCCTCTCTTTTCCCACTGCATTTGCAGTGTCTTTCATCCAAGTTTGTAAGTCACTCATACTTGCAGATGCCTTATAATATTTTAATTGTTTCATCATTTTGGTTAGATTTTCTTTTGCAGTTCGAATTAAAGTTATGGACTGCTCTAGTTATTCAATATTAGTGAGTTTCATGTCCATCGAGCATCCACCTACCTCTGTTCTAAGGGTTCCTTTAGCTACAACTCTCCTAGCACACTCTCCAGATGCCTAACCTTTTATTTCCTTTCCCAGAACCTTTCCTCTCTTCCTTGGGTCTGTTTAGCCCTTCTTTCATCTTCTCTCTTCTTCTCAGCCATGATCATTTTTTGGGTCTCTTCTATTTCCATCTTAATTTTAGCAACAAGTTCCCTCCTTTTCTTGTTATCTCCCTTTGCCATAAAATTTCATTGATTTTTAATCATCCTTAATTCATTTTAATTCATCCCAAGCATCGAACTGAATTTGTCTTAGCAATCACATCCTTTTGGATCTCTCCCTTTCCATTGTCACCCCTTAAGTGCTTAACCCCTCACCATAGGTTAGCACCTAGTTTGTGCTACCCACATCTCAATACTACAATAACTATCGTTAATACTCTTTTTCCTAGTAGTATTTTTTACCACAAACTTCTCTCCTTATTTTTGTAAATTTCTTCCTATCCATTAACAAACTAGGGTCCCAGCAACGAAACCAAATGTTGACAATAACATATAGACCCAAGGTCTAGATCAGTTATGCCAAAAGGTTAAACCCAAGGTGATGCAACAAGAAGGAAACCAGCATAGTTGTGGTAGATAAACATATATGCAAAAGAAAGATTTTACACATACATACATATCACAAATTTACTCCATTCATATATCCATATCATATATTCCTTATACAATGTACATGTAATGTCCCCTTCTCAAGCCTGACATTTCCAGTGACCGTTAGCCTTTCTTTGGGAACCCAAAGGCTAGTCAGAAGTTAAAATTAGGGTTTCCTAATTTTGAGGAGGTCATTGCTCAGAGATGGTGGATTCAATGGCGGATTCCTTCTGGGTTTTCAGAGGGCTTCGCAGTGGTATGATCATCTCGGCATTCAGAGCACTTTTTGGAATTTACTATTTTTAGTAAATTCTATTTTTGGCAGCTTTCCAGATGAGCTCAGGTTGGTTGACTTCCGGCTTCAGATTGATCAGTTGACTTCATCAGTATTGGCTTCAGGGCACTTTCGGAGAAATAAGTTAAGTCATTTAAATTAAAAGTCACGTTTTAATTATTATATTTTAACGTTGACCCATGGCTTAGAGTTAATGACTTAAGGTTGTTTTAAAAAGGTGGTCATTTGAGGGTGGCGCCTCATTAATGAATATTTTAGTTATTCTAAAGTCTGAGCAAGCTAATGTTGGGCGCATTAATTAAAGTATGATATTTATTAAAAATATCAAATCAAAAGCTTGAAGGCAAAAGTACGCCCATCATTGGGGAGGTTGGGTTTTGACCTAAAAACAGATTTTAGGGTTTTGCGGAGTCAACGGAAGGATTATAAAGAGGAGTCTTAGTGCATCATTCTTCATCTTTGGACAAATATACTGTTATGCTGCCGGATTGATTCTGGAATGCTTCGAGGAATGAAGGCCTCCTAGTTTGGGCATCTCTTCTCGTTTGTAAGACAACGACTAGTGATGATTTTTAGTCTAGTTTGTGAATTCATTGGATTCTGTGCATTGTCATTTGCATTTATCTAGTTAGCTTCAGATTTCGCATGTTAGAGAAATTCTGGTTTTTGTCATTTAGCTACAGCAGATCCATTGTTTCATTCATAAATCAAAAAAAGATAAAAATTTGATTGTGGGTAGTTTCTATTTGTCTTTATCTAGTCTAGGCGCCTTTATTCCCCAGTTTATAGATTTTTTGGTAAAGGCTTCAATTTTTAAAAGATAAAATCGCCCCTAGCTGGGCCGTACCATTTGTAAGACATTGGAATTTGTGCATTTCTTAAAAGAAGCAATTTCAGTCTGTTTCGTGATCTCATCTTGAGCGCCTATCTTCAATAAGGGTTTTGAGAGTGATTCTAAGCAATTTGATTGAAAGGAGAGGGAGTCCCAAGCATTATTCAAGAATTCCATGCTGCTGGTTTTATGTTTTAAGTTGCAGATCTGACAGGACAGTTCCAAGTAATCTGCAATATCTTCTTTGTCTGCTGGTGATAAGTTTTAGAAGAGCATTGTGAAGACTTCAATGGTATCTGGCGAATGAGGTTGGATCTTTTGTTGTCATTTCAATTGGTCTTTCATTCAGCAATTCCATTCATGAATATTGTACAACTCTTTCTATAAGCTGATTTGTATTATAAGCAAGATTTCGTTTTAATATTGTAAGCTGGCAGTAGTACTGACAGCCGTTAAAGTTCTTGCTTATCAGTTGTAATAGTTTCTTCTTCTTTCAGCAGTTGTTATTGTTTTAATTTGACCTCCGCCCTATGGTAGCTACTGCCTACTCTGGGTAGCAAGCACATTCTGGGTGTCGAGTAGTTTCTTTCTCAGCTTTTATTCTTTCAGCAATTACTTTGTATTCACTCCGTCATATGGTCGCCCCTCACTCCGCATTGGATTGGGTAGCACATACTTGACGTTGAGTTCTTTTCTGCAACTAGAATAGAAGACCCTCTGACCAATGCTCACCCTCAGCGGTGCCATTCTGGTTAGAGTTACAGTTTAAGGAGTCTCATTTAGATCCTCTGACCAATGCTCGCCATCATCGGCGCCATTCTGGTTAGAGTTGCTTTCTTGCACGTTTTGGTTTTCACTTCTAACCTTAACGGGTGCACTTGATTGTAATTTGCAATTTGTAAAAATCGAAAAAAAATTGGCTCGGAATATTTCAGTACATCCCATACTGCAAGCATAGATATATACATCACATAGGCTTGGGTGATACTTTTATCCTATATTACATGTATTTGCACATATTTGCTTCTTCTTCCTTTCTCTTCTATCTCACTCTCCTTCCTTGCTGTATAGCTAGATGCTAATATAGCTGCTAGAGGCATACAGACGTGTCCCTCTGTATATCTTCATATCCTATCATCCCTCAAAAGGTACGGCAATGTCTTTCTTGAGTCATTCAGTGACTGTAGCTTGTTCTATTCTATCTTCAGTTACTTGTCTACCAAAACTGGTCTATGTTTTAGCTAGTAAGAAGTTGTCTCCATTTGTGCTTGAATTAGTTTACCCTTCTATAAATCTAAAAAATCTCACTGCAAGCTTTGACTATTAACAATATAACACTTGGATCGAGGGAAAAAACATGGTCAATTAGATATTTACATTTTTTACAAAACCCCATTGAAATTCTATACACTGTACATACTTCAAATTTATGTCATAGCTTTAAGTATTAGGTTTAGTTGGGTCTCAAGGAGCTTCCCCATATAATTTGAAGAATGGTTCTACCGTATGTGTTGTTTTGTCTTGTGTTGTCTCAAAAGAGCCAAATTAAAATGCTAACACTTCTAACAATGACAAGGTGAAAGAAGAGTTCATGAAGAGCCTAGGAAAGACATATAGCAATGAGAACTCAACTTCACTTCCAAAGAAGTGGCCTAACTTTGTCAATTGACCCCATCAAATGGTAGACACGGCATGCAAGGATGTCATAGATTTGGGGATAAATGCCACTTGCCTCCTTTCAAAGGTTGTCAATTCCTCTACTACAAAGAGGAATTGGTCCACAAAGAGCTTCATTCAGCCTGTCAAAAGGTACAAACTTACATCTTGACGATTGGAAAAGTTGGTGGCTAGGCATAGTGCCTTGTGACTTAAGGATAAACAAACTCCTAAGTCTCATTAAACTCTCGCCATACATTTGGATGTGGCTCCCAAAGATGCCACATAGATTGATGAGGAGACACCAGAGAGGCTACATGAAATACAATCAGATGAGGAAGTTCCTCAAGTAATTCAAACTCAACTTCAATTTTGATGCAATGTTAGTAGATGAAGATTAGGCACAGCAACAAGTTTGTTGAGTTGCTACTCATGGACCAGCTAGGACTTGAACCTAGGTCCTTCCATATGTTGTTGGAGTGCTCTACCACTAAGCTATTGGTCCTTTTTGTGACCAATCCATTGTTGGTCTGAGTGTGGCTTATTTCCAACTCCCCCCCATAAGCCCCACTGCAGGTGCTTGGGGCTCTTAACCTAGCCTAGCTATGATATCATGTTGAGTTGCTACCCATGGACTAGCTAGAACTCAAATCTAGGACCTTCCATATGTTGTTGGAGTGCTCTACCACTAAACTATTGGCCCCTTTGTGGCCAATCCATCATTGGTCTAGGTGTAGCTTATTTCCAAAAAGGTTTTCCGTGTAGTTGAAACTTATAGCCATTGGGTATTTTGTTGGAATTTTTATATAATATATGCACATTGACAATGAAAGCAATGAAATTTTGTTAATTTTTGTGTCAAATTTCATGCAAAATTTCAACTCTATTGTTATGTAATATGGCTCTATAATGTCTAATGAATGTCTAATATACAAATAATCGAAATTTCCTAATTTTTTAAAATTTTCCTTTTTTTAGTTAGCATCACCTGCTATCCCTTAAAAAAAGGCCTCTTGACCCTGCCCTCCTAGAAATGCATCCCATCATTTCATACCATCCCCATATTGAAAACTCCACGTAACATAGGTATTTTTCCTTGCTCTAAAAATCAAAATCGAGGTGATGTTATGTCAATTTTTTATGTTAAAAATTGTCTCATAGACCAAAGGGATTATAATGTCTCTTTATCACTTTTTGAATTCCAGACCAAAATCAGGCTTTTGGGACCTTACAAGTCATTTTTCCACTTGTAGCACTATCTTAGATCAAAATCAAAAAATGGCACCGCTTGTCACTTTTGTTTAGTTTACAACTTTTCCCTTTTCATAACCAAAATTGGAACTTAGACAACCTTTTGTTGTATTAGCATTTTAATTTTTGTCATTTTTCCTCTTTAAGATCCAAATTAGATTTTGTTGACACTTCATCACTTTTGCAATTTTGTTAGTTTTCTCCCGTTTTTTAGATAGAAATCAAAACTTTGGCACTTCATTATTAGTTTTGCACTTTTGATCTCTTGGCCCTTCCAAAAAGAAATCAAAAAGATAAGAGTTTTTGCACCTTGTTAGCATTTAATACACACCTTTTAGTGCAACCCAAAACAAAAGATAAGTGCAATAGAACAGTTTTTCAAATTAGAAGGGCAAGCTCCCTCTAAATAAATACTAACCTAATATGCACAATATATACTTGTTTTGATTAAAAGGAAAAACAGGTTTTGAAGGGACCCGAAACCCTTTACAAGAGAGAGACCAAAAGTTGCTAAAGGCCTAAATCAATCCTCAACCAGTAGCCACCCAACCATCAAAAAATCGACCAACATGGGAGCCAAAAAAAGAGAGACAATTAACAACCAGCGGCTCCCAACAGCAAAACAACAGCACGCAAACCAACCAGACACCAAACAACAGAAAGCAATAGAAAAAGACTTATAAACTACTTAAGGCCACCCAGAGTTTTGGCCATTTCAACCTACTGGGACTTATGTTTTTTAACCATTTCCAGCAGTTCTATGTTTTTTAACCATTTCCAGCAGTTCTTGCTTCTCAACAGCAAACGCTTTTTTCCACTCAGCCGAACCTCTCGCAGCCAGCACCTTGTCATCAGCCTTGAGGGCTTTTTTGCCTTTACCCTTAGCCACCTGCTCTGTTTCCATGAATTCAGAGAAAAAGACCTACTCTTCCCTAAGCTGACTGATTTTCTTGAAGAGAGTCTCCAGAGCTTCAGCACTATTTTTAACTGAGACATGACTAACCTTCAATAAATTTTTAATATCATTGTTTAAACTTGCAACATTAGCCTCAAGGGCTTTCAATCTCTCGTCGCATTGCTCCTTGAATTCATTATGAGTGTGTTCCAGCTCCACTAATCTGTCAATGAGTAAATCCGAAACCGAGGATTTTGGAGCATTTTGCAAATTTTCCTTTAGGCCCCTGATTTTAATGTTGATTTTGTTAAATTCCTACAGAGACCATTTGGCCAGCTTGAAGGTACTAGTAGCACCCGCCCTAGCCATGTTTAACAGACCAAACATAGAGGTATCCTCCCCATCCAGGTACGAGAAATCCTCCGACAGAGGATCAATTTTCAGGGGCAGAACATTCCCTTTGCCCTCGCCATCCACATTATGCACACCAACCTCCTTTTCCAAAGAAACCTTGGGATCATCATGGACAGGGGATTCCTCCACAGTCACAGCATTAACGTCCGGATTAGTGCTAACCTCTGCCTTAGTATGGGCCCTTGCTGCCACATCAAACTCCTTTTTCTTCAAATTGGCCAGCCTCTTCGATAGCCTTCTAGGTTTGTCAGCCACATCAACCTTCTTTTGGGCCCCAACCTCACTAGCCCCACCAACAGCACCTTTCTCCTTGGCCACTTCCACCTCTCTTGGAGAGGACCCATCCGACCCTACCTCCGTGTCTTCACTCCCCGAGATGGCCAATCTCTTGGGGGCCCTGTTAATTTTGGAACCCGCCACCTTCCTTTTCTTCGACCCCGAAGCCAAGCCAACCTCATCCTCATTCCACTCTTCCTCCTCATCCGACGAGGACTTCAACTCCGACGACCCAGAGAGGGCAACAAAATCTTCCCCCTTACTAGTGATGGCGAGGGTCGGAGTCATAGACTGAACATGCTCCATAATGAGCAATATAAGCCCTTCAGAAAGGATGGGAACCCTCTTGTTCTTCAAATGGGCATACATAGAGGATTCCAACGAAGACAAAAGAAAAAAGGGGAAAGATATAAACAATCCATTACTAAAATGATTGAGCAAAGTGAAATGGTGACCAAGAAGTGCCTTGAATCTTCCTTCCAGTGTCACGTACTGCATCATCACCTCTGCGACCCTGGCCCAAATCTTCTTCAGGGATTCTCTATCATAACCCCAATTTTCCAGTCTAACAAGATTTTTTTTCACCCTCCTTTAAAAACTAGGTCATAGCCTCCTCATTACTCTTTTTATCCTTAAAATATTTCCTGCCCATAGTCAGCAAACCCGTAACAGAGGCAATTAATTCTTCATTCACTTCCACCTCCAAGCCCTTCATCACAAGCTTGCGATTATGCCAGACGAACACAAATTTAGCCAACGCATTCGGGTCATGCCCATGTAACCTCTCCATAAAAGGAGTAAAATTGCCATGACTGAGGATGTTCCACAGCTTCTTCCTCCTCCGAATGTCACCACACGAATCAGGCTCAACACGATTCCTATCTCCGCCCATGGATCCCTTAGCAACCAACACCCAACACTGGTTAGCCAGATACAAGCCACAGAGCCAAATAACACCCACAAAGCGTGCCAAATGGGGCGAATTACAAGACCATAATAGCCGTAATAAGTTATCCCACACCATCAATTCTTAAGATGTTCCTAGCATTCTCGAGAATGATAGAACCCTCCTCCCACGAGCGAAATTCACTAAGACTGACAGCCACATTGGCAAAGCAATCAGCAAGAGAGTTGCCTTCCCGATACACATGAGATATGCGAGTCTCAGCACAAGATTGAAGCATGATTACCTTATCTTTGATTAACTGATCCACGTTCCAACTCGG
This sequence comes from Sequoia sempervirens, assembly GCA_007258455.2. NCBI lineage: Eukaryota > Viridiplantae > Streptophyta > Pinopsida > Cupressales > Cupressaceae > Sequoia > Sequoia sempervirens. The sequence goes on from VDFB02314005.1 coordinate 42,641, forward strand.
AGGATGTATCCCATTCAGATAATTAATGACATTCATTGAGTCGCCTTCCACCCAAATCTTTGAATACCCTTCGCTAATAGCATACTTTACACTTGTTATTTACAATCTAAAAACTAATTTTTGGAGTGGTTCACAATTATTGAATAAAATTAAATGCGATTTTGGATTCACCTAGTGCAAAATGCAAATACACACTTCACAAAACCAATAGTTTTTTATGTTTTTTGAAATATTCCTAGCCAATTTTTTCGTCTTTTCAAATTACAAATTACAACCAATGCACCCGTTAAGGTTAGAAAATAAACCAAAACGTGCTGAAGCAACTCTAACCAGAATGTACACTAGGATCCCGATGTGGGCAAGGTGTGAGCATTGGTCAGAGGATCTAAATCAAATTGCTTATGCAGGAACTCTAACCAAGAATGGCGCCAATGATGGCGAGCATATGGTCAGAGGATCTTCTATACTAAATGCTGAAATGGAACTCGACACCAAGTATGTGCTACCCAATCCGGAATGGAGTGAGGGGCGACCATATGGTGGAGTGTTACAAAGTATAATACTTGAAAGAAATACTAAAACTAGAAAGTACTCAACACCCAGAATGTGCTTGCTAACCCAGAGTGGGAAAGTAGCTACCATAGGGCGGAGATGTATCTATTACAAAACAACTTCATAGTGAAAGAGAGCATTACAAATCAGATTTGAACAAGACTGAAAATGACTGCCAGTACTACTGTCAGTTTACAAAATGAGAATCATTCGCCTGCCAATAGCTTAAGAACTTGAAAGATTATCATTACATCATAAAGAACTCTCCTTAGCTTGGATAGAAGTGCCAACCAATACAACTCTCAATGATCAAGATTCTAAATCTGATTTTCTTTTACAAATCTGCACTTTAAATGAATAACCAGCAGTCTAAGAGATCACTCATATGCTCATAACTCTCACATAACTCATCGGATTGACTTAAAACAGAATGCAATATCCCTTAAGAATGATGGCGCCTAGACTAAGACACAGAAAACAGATCAAACAGCCAGATATTATTCATGCACGGATTTCAATGCAATCAGCAAGTGGTACGGCCCTCAAGGAAGGGCGATCTACTCTTAAAAATTAATGCCTTCTCTAAAAAATCTGCAAACTAGAGGAATGTGGCGCCTAGCCTAAACAAAGAGAATAAGATCATACCCAGAACCATATTTTTGTGTTTTTTTGACTTAAGGATTAAAACATGAATCTGCTGTAGCAACAATGCAATAACTTGAAAACCACTAATATGCAAAACTGATCTAACCATGCACAAACTTAATACAATGCTCAAACCCAATGTAAAACTCACAAATTACGCTATCTCATCACTAGTTGCTGTATTGCAAGCAAGAAGCAATGCCCGAGCTAGGAGGCCTTCATTCCTCGAAGCAATCCCAGAGCCAAACCGGCAGCATAACAATACTATAGACAAAAGATGCTGAAATGAGGATCAAAGTCTTCCTTTTATAATTTTCCTGTTGACTTCTCGAAACCCTAAATTCCTTTTCAAGGTCAAAACCCTACTCCCTTTCAAAGATGGCGTCCTTTTCCTTCAATGCTCAATATTGACCTTTTTAATTAAATTCAATACTTTAATAAATGCGTCCACTTCAAAGCTTGATTTGACTTTGGCAAATTATAAAATAATCCTTAATGAAGGCGCCACCCTCAAAAAGACCACTTTTCAAAACAACATGAAGTCAATAGACTAGGCCAAGGGGTCAACGTTAAAATATAACATTAAAACGTGACTTTTTAATTAAATGGCTCAACTTATCTCTCCAATTGTGCCCCGAAGCCATAAATGAACAAGCCAACTGGTCAAACTGAAGTAGGAAGTCAACACTGCCAACATCAACTGTGAAACTGCCAGAAATAGAATTTACTAAAAATAGTAAATTCCTGAAAATGCTCAGAATGCCAAGAGGAACATACCATTGCGAAGCTCTCTGAAAACCCAGAAAGAATCCGCAATTGAAACAAACAACTCCGAGCCAGAACATCCTTCAAAATAGGAAACCCTAATTTTACCTTCCGACTAGCCTACGGGTCTCCGGAATAGGCCAACGATCACTGAAAAGATCAAGCTTGAGACGGGGACATTACATTTTTTGACTAAAAGAAAACCCTACAACTACATGCTTACATTGTTTAGCTAAATGCAACAACTAAGCGATGCAAGTAGGCATAAGGATTAAATAGGTTTGAACACATACACAAGACATTATAAGCCAAATATGGCAATTGCATTCAAAGCTACAACTACCAACCTAGCACCTACTACAATACAAAGCTTTCAATAATTGTTAAGTGATATTTAACTCATAAAGTTGCAATAACACAGACAAAACACTTCAACAATAATTTAGAAGAAAAATAAGCATACTAAATTCGATTCAATAAATAATGAATTCTAAATTAACAATAAACAATAATTTCAGCAAAAAGAAGGCATGAAAATTATCATTAGAAATCTAAGTGCAAATGGCACTTATTTGTAATGTCTACAAAGCTATTACATGAAAATAAATAAAAGGAAAACTACGCTTCAACTCTAGCAACTGACTGCTTGCATGACATGCAAGTTTTATTACAAAATCCTATACCCTAAAACCATGTGACTACCAATTAAACTGATGGTAGGAATTATTACAAATTAACACTTAAAGCTCACATCTCTAGCATGACAAACAATATAAAGATAGATGATCTAATAATAACAAACTTTGGGCTAAAAATAGAGATCACTAATAATTAACACTGACTAAAAATAGAATTTTGAGAATATGCTCCTCCTTAAGAATGATGACAATTAGTGTAGGCTAAAAATAGACTTCTGGAAAAGCAGCTTTGGATGATAATTTTGAACCTTTTTCTTGCTCTCCTTATGGTAGATCTTCTAAAGACACACTAAAACCCTATATTCTGACAATTCCTCCTTGATGTTTTGAATCTGAACATACCTTTCTTTGATTGATTTTGCCTCATCAGATCCTACTTTCAAAATTTGCAACTCTAAATACTCTGTTTTGAAAAGTCAATATATTTGTTGTTTGTTGACCAAATTTGCTTATCATACCACTGAATTGCTAATTCAGAAGGACTACTGTGTATGGAATAATGAATGCTTCAAAGCACGAGTCTTGACTTCTAATTCAAGTACCAAAACTTCAAAAGATATCAGTGAACCTTGTTTGAAGCTGCTGTAAAGAAAACTGTTATTATAAGTAGTGCTGCAGTTTTATTTAAAGGAGACTTGCTTTGGACGTGAAAAGACACGTCTAGTTTGAAGTGGCACCTACTTTTATATGAAGAGCTGAGTCTTCTGCATGTAGAAATCCATTAATAGGAACACTTAATTTTCTCAAGATTGATCAGCAACTTTGCTATTACTAAACCTTATATATCCTCTAATCATTGTTAAGTAGACCTCATCCTGTGCACACCTTCAAAACAAAATTGATTTGGAATGAGGTAACCGTGCACCTCATAGAAGGATTTGTTTTGACTTTAAAGAACATTTTTTCTTTGATGGGGTGCATGACTATGGCCAGGCATGCACTTATACATGTCCCTTTCTTCTTGAGCAAGGTGTGCTTCTGTGATGAGCCTTGCTAGCTTACTGCTCAAACCCCTTTCTTTTTTTTAAGTCTATTTGTGTTTTTTAGTTTTTTAGAGAAATTTTGTAGACAGAAGAGAAGGGGCACATCATATAAAAGCTCACAGAATGAAAACTTGAGCAAATTTAATCAAACTGAAATTGTAGAAGGTGTTTATTATCATCAACAATGGATTTAAAACATACAAACATACCCGAAAGCCTCCAGATTTTTTAAATAAGAAATCCGATCAACATAGTGAAGAACTGACGAAAACTGGAGTAGAGAGTTACATATTGCAAAGTTTATTCTGAAACTGAAGCCAGAGAGAAGTATAGGTAGGGCGCCCAAGTTCATGAAGAGAGATCCTCAGAAAGAAGACGTTTCTCCAAAAAGCCAAAAAAACCTTCCTTGCAAGTGCCACGCCCTTTCAAACAAAAAGAACCAAAAACCATCTCTGAAGGTGCGCCCAAACAGCCATGAAGTCTGCCATGGTGAAGGAAGAACAGCAACCAATAAACCCTCTGTTTTTGATGAAGAACACTACAAAAAAATCTGTTGAAGCACTGCAGAACTTCTGAAATGAAGCTCTCTCAATCTGCACTAATTCAGCTGATCTCTCACAACTTCACAAGTGCTCACACTGAAGAGATTTCGTTCTCCAATGGTGGATTTGCTGCAAACCTGATCACAGGCTGAAAGCAAGGGAAAAAACCTCCAAGGCAAAGTTGAAATATTCAAAAAGATGAGTTTCTCATTGCCCAAATCCCTTATAAAGCAAAGGAGGTGAAAACCTAAGAAGGCCGTACATTTTAGGGCTTTAGCTCATTTAAATTTATGGAAATAAACTTAAGTCACTTTCCATAATCTTCTCTTTAATTTTTGGCACGTCCTTTAAGTGAATAAAAGATATAACTTAAAATATTCACTTTAGACTTAATTTAAGTGATATAAGAATTATAAAGTCAATTTGACTTTATAAAAAGACTAAGTTAAAATATAACTTAAATCACTTAAGTAAGCCTATCTCCCTCAATTCTCAACAGAATTCAGTGCCGTCAGAAGCAAAGAAACTCTTGTACTGCCAAGGCCTGCAATGAGCCTATCCACGATCTCAGAAAATGAAAATGACTGAACTCTCCAGAAGGTACCACTGACCCTCTAACTTATCCAGTTAGCCCACAAGGGTCCAAGAAAAGGGCTAACACACTGCATCAGGTGACTGACTAGAGTGGGGACATCACAGTTTCACACTCCATATAAGGTGCACCAGTTTGAAATAAATGCTCCCCTGTGTATGATATTTTCACACTTCTTAATTTGAAATCAAATATTTTTTGATGTGGTGCACACCTGTGCTTTACATGCACACCTATCTGCATGACCCATTGACTCTGTGCATGCATCTATGTACATTCACAATTTTTCCCTTGTATGAAAGCCATAGTCAGCTTCTAATCAAATGCACGACCACACATATCAGACACGGATTCAAAATTAGAAACAAGTTGGCTCCAAAGACACATAACTATTCACTGTTAGGCACATTTTAATGTTTGAAAATGTGTCTCCAATTGCTCTAGGTACATGGTTGTTCATATCCTTGTGAATTTGCTTCTCAAAAATCTGTTTCTAATCCTTTCTAGCACACTATATGTCTGATGCACATTTTGATATTTAAAATGGTTAACCCCTCTCTGTGGCATGTAACTACACATATTAATATGCAAACTTGGAGATAGAGTGTTCCCCTTCTACTCATATGCCCTAGGTTAAATAATATGTAAACTGGTTTGACAAAAACTCGGTCTCTTTCTTTTGAGCACACACCAATGAACTGGACATGTAATTTTTATTTTCAAACTCTGATTTTTTTCTATCATTCCTTTACTAACTATCTTCCATAGATTTGCTTGAACAACAAAACATGAGAGACTTGACAAGACAAAAACATGACCATTTGAATTAACAGAAAGATGACATTTTAGCTTTGCAACTTGACACAATACGAAAAATTTGTATGGGTACACCAGACAACACACACGATTGCCACTTTCACAAATTTTGAAATGCTAGCATTCCTAGACCAAAATCAGAACATTGGCACTTCTTTGTCATTTTTTGTAAATTTATTACACCAAAATTGGAACTTTGACACCTGTTTGTCCTTTGGCCATAACTTTCGAATCCCAGCTCCATTTTTCACCCCATTTGAAGCATTGGAAAACTCTTTCTGTCATCTAATGGATGGCACTGATTTGGTTTCTACATACAAGAAAAAGGAGGAAGAGCAAAAGTACTTCAAAGACAACAGATATGGAAAGAAATACCAACATTTAAGCATAAAAATGTCTTAGAAGGGAAAAAGAATCTGTAAGTGTACAACAAATATGTAATAGCGAGGAGCCCATAATAACTTCTCCAGGGAAAATTTAACTTTCATGAAAGTGCTATTACAATATTTATATTAAAAAGCAGTCAATCAATTGCTTACAATCTAATGTTGAGGCCTTAATTGTTACTTCTTCTAAACAAATATAGATGCATCAATTAATAGACATGCCAAAATGTACTAGTTACATTTATTAAAACGCAATCTCATCTTAGTTAGTGTTTTTGCAATCCATGCAATAGTTAACATACATTCTGACTGCTTGTAAAATAATTGTAATTAGGGAGGCCATGCAATAATTAACAAGCATTCTAACTACTACTTATCAAACTAACTTTCAAAAGGTTGCCACACTAACTAAAATTCAGTTGATTCAAATAATTTGAAATATTGGTATGTACAACCAACCTTATTCAAATACGAGAATAGTATGTCCCACTTTGACATGTGCCTCTCCACTAACAAAGCCAAAATCATCTCAACAACCTTTCGTTCCCATTTACGATCGTTAGTGAGAAATACATTCTTTACCAACTGCCAGAGCACCAATGGATATTATATCACTTTGTAAAGAATATGAAGTATGGATGAACAACCAACCAGGTATGAACCAAAGTTCATGAGAAGCAACAAGCATCCTTAAAACATCAATAAAAAATACAATAATAACAAAGATTAAGAATCCCATGCTAAAGATTTAGCCTTTCTTTATAAACTCAAAAGTTTGAACCTAGGAAAAAATCATCTTGGTTGCAAAAGAAGATTATCACATACATAAGAAGGTATGAGCTTGGTTAGATGCTAAATGGTACAGGTAAAAGAGATGGAAAATATTACCATAAAGATGCTAGAGAATAACACATAGGCATGACAATTTAGAGTATGTCACAAAAAAGGAGAAAAATAAGATCGATCTAAACTATATCTACAATGACTAAATTTTGCCAAATTTGAACTGAAAATTACATTGCATACAATTATTATGGCGACAAGAATCTTCAATTTCCAAGGAAAAACAATTAACTATAAGAATGAAATGGAATTCAAATATGTAAACCATGGGCAAAAAATCATTCAAAGCATTTAGCAATGTATTCTTGTAGGTTGCCAATGGACCTATCTATCCCAATGCAACTATGAATAATAACTCAACGTTGCTTGAATGGCCAATGATTACGATAAGAAAATAATACAATCAAAACTTCCTATCACCTGTGGCCCATCACTAAGTGTAAATTTAACAGGAACAGCTAACTAAAAAAGCCAGATATACACAAACGAACTCAGTTGACAAACAACATTGAACTGATCTCCCCAATTACCAAACATATAGCACTATATACATCTAATGACAAGAAAGACTATATATCCAGAAGCTTGTATTGGATACCAAGCCCAACAATTTTGATAGGAGATCATCACAAGTAGTTCAAATCAAGTTGTGTCCAACAAACATGATTGTATACTTTCCAAAACCTGGTATATCACTTATTCCATGAATCATATGAAAGACATGAATAACCCATAGATAAGAAGGGAAAAAATGTATATTTCCTTCTTAAATAATTCAATGATGGAAGAGAAATGTCAAGCATACTATTTATGATAAGTTAAAGTTGAAGGAACTAAGTGGATGTGAGTATAACACGATGCAACCATCAATGTAACTATAAACGAGGTAAGGTAAGAAAAATTAGCAAGAATGGTAAAGGTCATCATGCAGGGAGGCTTTGCAAACAATCTCTACAAATCATCTTGGCCCAATCTATATAATTCACAAGCTTGTGCATTAACTTTGAAGGCTACCTTTGGGAACCCAAACAAACCATTTTTCAGAAGCTGCTATAGCCTATCATGGTTTAAAACTTGCTCAGGAGAAGAGTGTGAGAAAAGTTTGGTTGGAGGGGGATTCTAAGATCATCATTAACTGACTAAAAAAGGTCAATCCTCCCTCCTAGTCGATTGAACACATTATTGAGGACTCTATTGCTATATTAAATACTTTTCAAGAGTCTTATATTTCCCATGTGTATAGGGAAGCTAATGGTTTAGCTGATTTCCTTTCAAATTTGGGAGTCTCCTCGGCTAGGTATTGGGACTCTAATGACCCCATTCCCATGGAACTCCAATCAATTGTTAAAAATGATCAAATGCCACATGTTTCATATGCTGGAGGGCAAAATCAGATTTAGAGGTATTGGTGTATCGCCTCATAATTATCTATTTGTTTTGATAAGACTTGTGGTGCGCTTCATGTATCTTGGCAATCGTGGCTTAGAGTAGGGAAAATTCTCAAGGGAAGCGGCAATGATGAAGCTATGTACCTGGATTGTCAGATTAACACGCTTTTTGAGTGTTATTTTCCTCCTTTCTATCTTGCTTCTTCATTCTTGATGGTCACCTTTCCATTTCAGGAAGAAGGTTGTGGGCTCGTCTAAGTTGTTGATAATGGGGGGCGATAGGTGCAGGACAGAGCCTGTGACGTGTGAGGATACGAAGGCTAATGGTTTGGTCTGGGAGATCCTCGACAAGGGAGGGGTCACACCTTTTACATTGAAGATCCATGGTTATGACTCTCAAATCTCTCAGGAGTTTGTTAATGGTTGGCACAATAGAGTTCTGAGGATTTTTGGGGTGGAGATAAATTTAACTAAGGAGTTCATAGCAGAGGCCACCGGTCTTTCCACTCAAGGTAGGAAATTTTACAAGGAGAGATTGGCAGCTAAAGCAACGACGGCTATTTTCCTAAGAGATAAGGAAAGAGCGAAGATTAAGAGGCTAGGGTGTGGTGGTTATGACCAGCAATCCATAAAACCCATTTGGGGGGAGGTAGCGGTGGCATTAATGCGGTACTTCACTTTGGATGGGAGATTTTCTACCATCTATGGCTATCACTTCATGCTCCTCAACCATTTTCGTCATGGTAAGTTGGTGTTGTTTTCGTTTTACCTACTCTTATCCTTGGAAAATGGCATCTTGGAATTTAGAAAAAACTCTAATAACTCCTTTTTGCATGAGGGGCTTATGCTTTTAATTACTAAACATATCAAAGCAAGGTATGTGATTGAAACCCCTAGAGTGAAGAGAGCCCATAAATCTAAGGACGTGCCTTCTAATTATGATACAGGAGAAGATTCTGATGATTTTGAGGAAGCAAAAGGTGAGTCGGGTTTGTTTGAGGAATTCTCTACTCCTCTAGACGCTCATGTGAATCAGTCCAAGAAGAGCTATAAGGAGGCTTCCCCTTCCTGGTCTAATGGCTCGTATAATGATCTGGAATTGGAAAGGGCCCCTTTGGTTGGGGCCAAGAGCAGAGGTTCTGTGAAGGCAGGGAACGGAAGTCAAGGTGCCAAAAAGGTGGAGTCGTCCCTCCCTTCTGGTGTGAAGAGGAAAATTCTAGTAGGGGAAGACGAGAGTAGGATGGTGGGTAAATCCTATGTGGGTAAGAAAATTCCTAAATTGGCCTGGGGTAATGTTGATGAGTGTTTTGTGACACACCCAACACTTTTAGGATATAAAAAGAATGCCCGAAGGCAGCTCTATCCTCTCTTGAAAAATTACCTCTTATGCTAAGATTGCCAGAAAGATCATACGGTAATTCCAATGTTCCGGTTTGGTGGATGGACAAGCTCAATGGATGATGTGATATGCTGGTTTCACAAAGGGACCCTTGGATAGTAAGTTACTCAAAGTAGGGATTTGGATTGATGTAACGTTGAATGCTCTTATGTTTTGGATTTTCAGTTTAGGATAAAATAAATAAGAAAAAGGATGAGGGTAAGGAACTAGATTTATGCAGAACTAATCCTATGAACTTCGGAGACAAATGCTGGATAATGGAATTTAAACCAATCTTTGCTTCGCCAAGCACGGCACTACAACTAGACAAAGACGGTGCAATCTTCAAGGGTTTACGAAAGATATCCTATTACACTATATCACCATCAATTCGACCAATGCATATAGATAATAGAATCAATTAAGCAATTTTAATGTTCAGACTAACCTTACACATCAAATTGAAAATCATCCAATTGAAAAAGGTATGAACTAATTCCACTTTTCCAACACTATCAATCTTTCATTCATCTAAAATACTTGAAAACAAATTTACTCTATTTTGAAGAAATCAATGAAACCATGCGGGCTCATAGAAATAATAAATGCTCAACTCTGAATCCACTTATTATTTAAACAGCAATATTGCAACAATCTCATCAGTCTCTCCCTGAATAAATGAAATGAATGGGGTTTATATAGGCACCCCAATTACAAAGCAATGGCCAAGATTAAATTTGAAATCAACGGCCAAGATCAAATTTGACAAACCCTAACCCTAAAAGCATAACAAACTCAAAGACACGTGGCACAAGCAGAACACGCCATTTGGAGCATGGCAAATGATGACACCTTGCACTTCATTCGAGCAAGTGGGAATCCAGAATGCAATTCCCTTTGGATCGCTCCCTAGCTGCAAATGCAAGAAATTTGGCTAACACAGAATCAAGTTCCTCCATTGAGATATTCGGCACAGAATCCAGTTGCATTCCAATCACGTCCAAGGTCTCCAGGCACTGAGTAAAAGTTCCTTCCCATCTAGCCTCCTGCTTCTGAAAGTTCTCCATGAAGGTCAAAAGGGAAGACATATCGTCGAGCTGATTCTCTGTAATAATCTGCATTTCCTTGAAGTAAATGCTCATCACACTTTTCTTCAATCCTTCTAAATCTAAGCCATTCGTATCATGATGCTCTTGTCCTGTCAATCCTTCAAGAGAAGTGAGGATTTTGAACTGAATTTTCTCAATCGTGCTCCGTATAGCAGCACATTCTTCCTTCATTCCATCATATGTCTTCTTTTTGGCCAATAAGGAATAATACCACCTGCTGAAATCATACGAGGCTCCTTCTTCGACAACACCTTCCTGGATCAAAATTTGCAAGGAAACTTCTTTTAGAACCCTCAAACGAGGTATCACTTTGTCCTGTACATACTGGAAATCTTCCCAATGGTCCTCAACTTGACTCACTTCAGTTATCAGCAGTGCAGATCTGTCATAAGTTTGGGCGCACTTCTCCAAGAATTGCTCCATTTGTTTTGAAATATTGGTAACCCAACTCCTGGTTGCTTGACTCGTAATCCTCATAGCCTCAAGGACATCAACGGACTCCGGAGTAAGAGATGACGGTGGAATAAAGGCTGCATTTTCCTGACGCAAAGGGGCTGTTAGCTGCTGAATGAACTCTATCAGCCTTAGATTTTCTAACTCCAACCTTTCCTTCTTCTCTTCTGTTTTATCAAACTTCTCCCTGATGGCTTTGGAAGTGTCTGCCAACTCATGAAAATCCTGATCTATTGTCGTTGGGCCAATGTCCAACGTTGTAACTTCATAATCCATAGGAGCAATCTGATCTCTTGGCTTATCAATCTTCGGGACTGCCACCTGTAAGATCCTGGATCCTGTATCGTTCCTGGTGATCTGAGAATACTTTTTAGGCTTTTTAGGCGTTTTAGCCTTGCCAATTCTTTCTAGGAAGTCCTGTATGCTCTCAACTGGTTGAACTTCATCCAGTGGTCTGGACTTCTTCTTCAAACTTTCAGTTAGCCAATCCGGGATTGTGGATAATTCCATTCCATCCTCTAACTGAACATCATCATTAATTCCTTTAAGAGCAGAAATTACCTCATCTCCTAGTTCTTCACTGTCCTCAAGGATCTCAGTATCTCCTGCACCTTCAATCATTAAAGTATCATCTCCTTCTAAACACTCCGTGGAGGCTTGATTTTGGAGAGAATCCACCTGTTCTAACTCTTGAAACTGAACTTCTTGCTCATAGCTCGGCTCGATATCAACAATGGATACATTTTCAACTGACAAAGTCCTCGAAGATGAGGGATTTTCAGTCACCTTCTGCTTCTTACTTTCCAATTCCTCATTAGCTGACTCCTTTTCCTCTAGTTGAAGGTTTCCACTTACTACCTTCCTCTTGCTAGGATATGGAGATTCATCCGGATTTTCGCCAATTGCTTCCTCCTGGCCATCCTTATTGTTCAATGTGGCGTAAGTAAGAGAAACTCCTTCCTTCCTCAACTTGCTGATCTGACCATCGACCCATTCCCTTGAGTAAGCAAAAATGTCCTTCATCAATGTGTTCACATCGGTCAACTCGGGTTGTGTCCAGTTAGGCAATAAAATAGGCTTATCTTTTTCTTGTTCAAATTGAGGATGAATGTAGTCCCCGTTGTCTTTCACTTGGTCAGGTATAGGGAACAAGTCGCACCTTTTCACAAGTTCAACTGGAATTCTTGACCAAGCCTTCTTCCTGACTCCATACTCGTCCATCAGGTTAGACCAGTAATCTTCGATCTGCATAACATGAAGGGACTTCTTCCCGTGCATCCTCAAGTATGGATCATAATCGGACCTTGGATTATAGGTGCTGAATTTGTAAAATTGCAACTCTACCCCTGCTGTTTTGGCTGACTGTAACGAAGGACAGACTTCTAGCATTTTTCCAATTGCAACCGGAAAATCCACTCTTTGTTTGTTCTTCTTCGCCTGAATGGAGTCTACACATGCTAGTTGCCTTGCCACCTCAAGCATAACAATTTTGTCTGTTGGGTATCGAGGAAGTCTGTACGGAGCATCAGAGAATCCATGAATTCTTATATAAGTAAATGTCGGAAACTGGATAAACCAAGACCCGAACTTGTCAAGCATTGCCATAGCTTCTTTAGATAGCCTTCTCTGTACTGCTCCTTGAAGAACTCGCGTGATGTACATAAGGAAGGCATCATTTGTTATCTTGAAATTGTCCCTGTAATGCAGTTGGAGCTGCGGGTAACAATCATATGATTTAAGTTGATCTTTCCGAAGCCCAACTTCGCCTTTACAAATCAGTCCTCTGTACTTAGTGAATCTTGCCAGAATATAAACCACATAAGAACTCATGTAAAAGGTTTTAGTTTTTTCAAGGTTTCTCAACTGGGAATCAATATTATCACTTATTAACTTGGCCCAATTTACAGCCTCCATTCCCAATACGATTTCCTCCACGTATGAAAACATCCATACCTCAAAGAAGGCTCCCTGAGACGTTCCCATAACTCTGTTCAACATGTGAATCATATCACTGTATTCTATCTTAAAATCTGTGCAAATTAGTCTCTTTGGCAACTTGGAGCGATGCCTTTTGGGTTCTTTAATCCAGTTGGAATTGATGATGTCCAAACAAGATTCCTTGGCTTGATCGAACATGGCCTGTGATTCTTGCTGAGTCCTGTTCAACATTTTCCGGCGATGGGGAATACCAAATACCTCCCTGACTGAATCCTCTGTGAAATAGGCCAAGGTGATTCCATTCGAAGTTTTAATTGATCTTGTTTGAGGATTGTACCTTCTGGCACATTCAACCATTAACTCACTGCACTGAACTGCAGGCAGAAATCCTGCTGCTTGATGAAGTCCAGACTTAACAATATTTGAGGCGATAGGTGTAGACATTTCGTTTCCCGTGCCAAACATCCTTCTCTTGTGCTGAATCGCGTTAAATTGTTCAAAGTTTGTATCTGTCACTCTTCTCCACTTCGAGGACAACTGGGATTCTGGATAAAATTCCTTCAGGACTTCCTTGACTTGAGCTTTTCCGACTCCACCTCCCACATTCTTTGGAGAAGACATTGTGCCTGTAGGAAACTCGAAGTTAGAGAATTTTTAAATAAATTTGCAAAAAGGCGATTTCTAGGCTGGAGAAATTTTAAAAAATTAATTAAAAATCCAGAACTAGATTAAAGGATGCATAAAGAATAAATTCTTAAATGAAATCGATTTTCCTTTATTATTTCAAAAGCATTCATGGAATTTTAAATAATCTTCTGGATTTTTAAAGGTTTATACTAAAGTTTTCTCCAATCTTTAATGAAAAAATCCAATTCCCTTCTCAAAATCGCCAAAGATAACCTGCAGTTGTTTGAAGAAAATCCAGAAAGGAGGAGAAAAATTTCAATTCAGTGTTCTGGAACTCAAGAGAAAATCTACTTGCAGCTGAAAAAGACGTCCTTTCTTGGGAGAGCTCTGCCTGTGAAGAAATTCGACTTTGTAAATAATAAAATAATGAGCTCACTAGATTGTCTTTTATAATAAAAACCTTCCCAAATTGTTTTAGGTCAATTTCTTTCTCTCATTGGTTGCATTTTGCTTTAAAAACGAAAAAGCAATCTTATCCTGATCTTTGAATTTTCAAACAAGGCGTCCCTTTTGGCCTAATAATTAAGTTTCAAAATAAAACTTAAGTTTTTCTTTTATTTTTGCCTTTAGCAAAATTCGACCTTCAACTGGACTCCTTGACTTTTCAACTGGAATTTTAACTTCTCAAAGTGACTTGGCCTTAGAAAAAATTCGATTCTACCTTGAGAAAATTCGACTTCCAATTGGATTTTTCACTTCCCAACTGGAATTTTCACTTCACTCAATTTCCTGAAGTCCAGTTCAATAATTTTGATGCCTTAGTCGATTTCTTACTTTGTCCAACTGGAATTTTCACTTTGTCCAACTGGATTTTCTTGAAGAATGCGAATTTCCTCAAATGAATTTTACTTGGATTTTCCCTTTGATCACTGGATTTTCGAACTGGATTTTCTAAAGTTTCAACTGGATTTTTAACTTCTCAAGGGCGTACCTCTTCCAGACTTAGGCGAATTTCACCATGAACTGCCTGCTTTTTAGTTGATTTTTCAGTGATTTTCTCATGATGGCGCGATTTTATCCAGTTGATTTTTTGACTTTGCATGCGCCTTTTCTCTGCTTTTCTCATCTTGCATGCGCCTTTCTCTGCTTTGCATGCGCTTTTTCTCTGCTTTTCTCATGATTTTTCGATTTTTTGCTTGCTTTTTAGTTCCAAAAATAGAAACTTTTGACTCAAATGCTAATGACACCCTGTACTTTCTAAAAATAGAAAAAAGCAAAAAGCAACTTTCTAAAAATAGTAAATTCCAGATTGGGCCAGAAATGCCAAAAACGAAAAAAGCAAAAAAGCAAAAAAAAGCAGAATCCCTAAAAAATAGGAAGTGTCAGAATTGAGCGAAAGCACAGGCGATCCTCGTCTGCAGGGCCTTCTAAGCACTTCCATGACGTTTACGTTCAGTTTCGGGCTCAAACTCCCAACTTGGCTCGGACGATGACTCCAGACCTTGACATGAAATTCCCAGATATCAGAGACTATGAGATTGCTACCCAACGCTAAACCCTAAGAGCAAACCAGTGAGGGTCCCCATTTGCAATGGGGCGATGTGTGAAAAAGGTCACAACAGGTAAGTAGAAGGAAGTTGTTACTCCTGGTGAGCCTTAGGTTGGAGAGGAGCCTTTTCAAGATGCAGCTGTGTTAGAGAAGGCGAATCGTGAGAATAGGGTGGTCACTGAAGTGGAATGTGTGAAGATTGTTGATAATGTGGTTGATTTGGAGGCGCCCCCTACTGTTACGAAGTCCGCAAGTAAAGGTAAAGATAAGAAGGAGCCTCTTGCTGGTAAGTTTTTTGAGGGTCAGCCTGAGTGTTCTTTTCAGGGAGAGGACATGAACTGGGAGTTGCTAGATCTGAATAATGTTGCCAGTATGGCTAAGGAGGGAACGGATGTATTCTTTAAGCTCTTCATGTGGCTCCTTCGTGAAGTCAAGTATCTGCATGGTAAGTTGGATTCGCTAGCAAGGTTCAATATTAATGCCATGAATAGCAGCAATTTGGAGGTGACAGTGTATAAAAGGGTCAAAACCATGAATATCTCCCTAAACAAAATTGCGGAGGATGCGGCAAAATTAAGAGTGGATTATGATCCCACAATTGTCGCTCTTGAGCAGAAAACTTTGAAAATTCAAGAGGACCTCTCCACTCTCATTAATGTTAGCCATGATTTGCTCCTAAGTAGTGCAGGGGGGCTGGTGCTTTTAAATGAAAAGGCTAGGAAATGGACTAATAAGCCTCTTATCTCTAAAAAAGAAGTGCATGAGGTGGAGGATGACAACTTGATGGGAAAACAGGACAAAGGTATTGATGTCGGCCCTTGTGTTCAGCCCAGAAGCAAAACTAAGAAAGGTGCAAGGATTCCAGTACAGGAAGTGAATGAGGTTATGGAGATGCATGACAAGGTTATCACTAAAGACCTGGACGCAGCGAGGATCTTGAAGAACCTGTTGTATCTGTTGTTCTATTTTGGTTTGCTTCATGTTTGTTGCTTTCTTGTTGTTTGTTTGTTGATTTCCTGTTTGCAATTTTGTCTGCCTTTTGTTTTTGGGGCTGCTTCCTAATATAATATCTTTCAAGTTGCCTTCTTTTTTTTGTAAAGGGTTTCAGGGCCCCTTCAAAACCTGCTTTTCTGATAATCAAAAACTTTGAAGGCTATATTCATTTTCAACTTTTTAATGGTGCCTTAAGATTCCATAAACTTGGGATGATGAATGTTATATGTAAAATCAACCTAGCCAACTTCCTACAAGAGTATTAAAATCCAAGTTCCCATCCATAGGAGTTTTCAGCCACAAAGATGAACAAATTCCTACACTAAAAATTACTACAAGAACAGAAATCACTCTTCCTTGTGTTCCTTACTTAAGTATACAAATGGATAGAATGGAACTTCATCTTAGGTTTGTAGGATTAAGTCAGTTAATAACTTTCCTTACCAAGGGAGTGAGCACTCATTTTTCAATGTGTTTGCTATGTATAAATGGAATACTTTTCAAAGCTATATCCTTATTAAAGGTTATTTGGGCAAAGTAGTCTCCTTTGCTTCTAATCCATGTGTGATTGAGTTGGTACAATG
The DNA here is from genome assembly GCA_007258455.2 of Sequoia sempervirens. Lineage (NCBI taxonomy): Eukaryota > Viridiplantae > Streptophyta > Pinopsida > Cupressales > Cupressaceae > Sequoia > Sequoia sempervirens. The sequence goes on from VDFB02314005.1 coordinate 59,482, forward strand.
GGCTATTTGTGACTCAATTTTGAGCAAGATCATTTGTTATTTAAAAGCAAGCAAGAAATAAAGAAATAATCTCAATGCCCATATACAACCAAAGTAGGTCGAGGAAACTCCATACCACAAGAACTTAACAACAAAACTCCAACAACTAAAATAAAGTATCTAAATATACATCTAGGTAGCAACAAAAACATGAAAGAGGTAGGTAAACCCCAAAATACTGCTCTACCATCACCACACATCTACTGTAATGTCCCCTATTTGGTATACTTTAGAATTCTGCCCTAAAATAGCAATTTCCAAGTAGAAGACATTTTATTAAATTACAACTTCTGATAGGCTCTAGTTTAGCCAATGATTCATAATATAATATAATTAATTTATCATTATTTGACATATATATATTGATATAGATGAGTAACTCATAATGCTGATTCTGAATTATTATCCCCTCAATAATCAATTATTGGGGAAGATTAGAGAAGGAACCTCAAGAGAGTGCTAAGAGTCTTTCCTGCTTAGCAAAGAATCTCTCCCCCTCAATCATGTACTTCCAGCTCTTCTTCCCATGAACAAATTATAGAGGCCTTAATAATTTATGATCAAATTGATAATGCAATATGAACTACAACTATCAACCATTGTAGAGGTTGGAAAGGAAATCGCAATAGGGTGCCCGGAAATCCTCCTATCCAAGCCCAAGAGCAGACACTCACCCTCTTGGCCACAAGTGGCAGGCACATTGGACATCCAGCATGTGGTGGTCCACTTCAATAGCGATCTCGTATCTGCTTCCCTTCCTTGCATTTCCCCTTCTCCTCCATATGATTGCTTAGTGTAAATCAAACGAATCAGAATCTATTATCCACATTTATATTAAAGAATCATAATTACTTATAAGACTCACTAATTGCTAATTTATATATATATATATATATATATATATATAATTGATTTCAATCTTCCCATTATTGTTTTATACGAACTTATATATATATATACACTCCATCTTCTGATTATATCTGCTGCTATACTCAGAAATATATTTCAGATTTCTTATTTGTTGGCATTTCAATTCACACCTGTGGAGTGTGGATTGGAAATGGACAGCTATGCACAGTTAGACTGCTCTTTGAATTAGGAGGAGAAGCTCCCTCTTTTGCTGATTATGCGTAAAAAGAAATAATAAACTAATTTCTGATCTTTTTATCTCGGTTGAGAGCACAAGGTTATAAAACTCTTTGCATCGTAGCTGAGGCTTTCTCTAGTTTCCTAACTTCAACTACAACTAGGCCTAAACTAATGACACTCCTAACTTCTCAAGTAAATTCAGAGCAAGAGAATTTAGAAGTAAACAGGGAATGTTTGATTTAGCACAAAACTTAGATAAACTTGTTTCCAAAACACATCCAAAGACTCATTGTACTTTCAGATGTAAACTGAAATAAAGTTCATGGAAGCAAAACATAAAACAATAACATCGAAAGACTTTGAGAACGTGGATCAAAGCAAGGTAGGCATAAGATTTATTTCCTCAAATTCTAAGTGTAAAAACAAATCTGGGACAATAGATTGTAGCTACAATAGGCATACAATTTACGATCAAACCAAATTACACTGAACAAAGTGAACAAATACTAAATAGCAAACTTGCAAGCAAAATAGGCTCAGCAATTTTGTTATAGCAACAACGGTTAAGAAATAATGAACAAGGGTGCTCTTATTTACACACAAACATAGGAGTAGGGAACCCTAAAATCTCTGTGTGTTCACAATCAGTCTTGCCAACATGCAAGATTTATTCCTATGTCTAAACAAAGATAACTAACAATTAACTGGAATGACAACATCAATTAACTGATCTAACACTAAAGAAAACTCCAACTATACAATACATATCTCCAAAGATAGATATGCATGAAAAGAGGACGGTCAGTTAAACTAGGAAAAGGCCTCGAGTTAACTGTTGTCATCACTTGAGTTCTATTTCTGGAAATATCTACACGCTTCAACTGGCAGTTCACTGATTGGTAACTTTGGCAGCTCTATAACTGGAGTGATGACCTCTGTTTCTTCTGTAGCATTTTGCTTTTGACGCTTTTCTTGATTTTTCTCAATGGAAGAGTATTGCATGATGAAACTGTGAAGTTTGACTATGAACATGGATATGTTCGGACAAGTTCTACACAAAAGCTAAAAATAACTTCACTGAATCTTTTTCAGAAAAAGGGCAGATTTTTGGAGAAAAATCCGAGATATGGGTTTTGTAGAGAATGTCATTCTTAATAGACCTAGATCGTTCGTTTTTTGAAAAACTGATTTTTTTCACCAACATGCGAGAACCCCTCAAAAAGAGAAGTTGCAAAGCAAATTTTTTCGGGAAAAATCAGAGATATGGGTTTTTTAGGTGCTCGTGTGCTAAAGAGACCTAGATTGTCCATTTTTCAAAAAACTGAGTTTTTCCTGAAAAAGATAGATTTTTTTGAAAAGTAGAAGCAGCAGAAGTAGCAGAGGCAAATTTTTTGAAAGAAATCTGAGGTCTGGGTTTTGTGGCCAATTTTGTGTTGAATAAACCCAAATTGTCAGATTTCTCAAAAAACTGATTTTTCTTGAACATGCAAAAAACCCTAGAAAAGTGGAAGCCAAAGAAGCAGCGGAAAAACATTTCAATCTTTGAAGAAGAATGAAAAAGAAGTTGACCCAGATCGATGAAAGCTGAAAATGATGACCTTTTGTTTCTGAAAAATGATGCCCTCGAAAAATGGATTATGAAAAAGTGTTCTTCTGTGCAACCTAAACTCAAATCTATGAAGAACTCTAAAATGCCTTTCATTTGATCCTCCAAATGCTATTGAGAAGAAAATTTTGTGTTAGCTCATTGAAGCTAACCTACAAAATGTTGTACCCAAACCAATTTTTTTGCTTCATCAAGGAATTTTGCTTAAAATAGTCTAAACCTTGCTAAAATGATGTAAAATACAGTTTTTGGGCAATATCAAGCATGGAGTTTTGTTAATGTTTTGTCAGTCAAAGGCAGTTCCATTGATTAGAACCTGAATCAGAGACTCAGAACGAAGCATTTCACAATGGAGGAACATTTCACGGCGACACTTATACTTTTATATGGTCATTTCAATGGCCAAAATGAAGATTTCAGTGATCAATTTTTGAAGATTTCTCAAAGAAGAGCAGAATTGCGCACCTGTAGCCCAGGGGCGCCCTTCTTTTTGAAGGCCTTAATTTTGTGATAAATGCTCATGAATACAGTCAATCTCTTCAGAATTAGTCTGCCTATCCGATGAGCTATCCTGCGAGGCTATCCGAGACTCGTAACTCTGGTTATTGACGACAGAAGTTGAAAATTCCAAAGTTGCAGTTTGCAGAAGCTTGTCCTTTTCCAGCTTTTGCGCACCTGTAGCTCAAGGGCGCACCTCTTAAATGGGTGTTACATCTTGGTATTCCTGATAATTGATACAGTCAATCTCTTCACGACTAGTTTGCCTGTCCGACGAGATCGAATATAGTCATCCGAGTCCCAGAGCTCCGGAAGTCGGCGTCAGAAGATGAGCTAATAAAGAGACTTCACATCACAGAGCTTCTTCAAATGGTGTAATTGCTTTTCCAGTGCACCTGTAGCTCAGGGGCGCCCTTCAAAATGACCTCTGAAATGGCAGAGTTTGCTGACGAGGTCTTCCTGACATCAGTGTTACTCTAGCCCAGCTTCGCGATGCACCAAGTTGCCTGTTAATCCAACATTCTGAGAGATCGAGGCAGAGATTCTACCAGACACGTAACTTCACGGGCGGACTGGTATAAAATATTCATTGTATTTCTATAGGCCAGAGGCGCCTAGCCTTTAGGCCTGTCAAATGAAGTTGTTCGCATTCGAAGTCTTCACGGGATTTGAGCGTAATTACTTTACCTATTCAACGAGCCCAGCCGTCAGCCTCCGGGATTTGGCAAACACTCGTACATGTGAGGTCTTTGGCGAAATACCGAAAAGCGAAGGCAGCTCAGAAAATGGCTAAGTCTGGTCGTCTATTCCATCTTGGGAAAGGCGCCTTTCTATTTGAGGTCTTAGAAGCAGTTTTCTTGCTTCGTCACCTTTAGATTCTTCTCTCGTAGGTCCTTCGGGCTACGCGTAGGAACAGACGGTGTTTGAATCAGGTCATCCCAGCTCCAGATATCAGAGATCAAAGTAGGGCATCTGGTCAGGAGTTGCACTTTCGTCAAAATGGTGTTCATACCTTTTCAAGCCAGGGGCACTTTTACTTCTGAGGCCCTTAGTACACTTTTTCAGATGCCTTGCATATATTCGTTGGATGCAGAATATCCCTAGTCACACAGTGAGCTTGGTTGCCTGTGAGCAGGGTTCACCGTTTGTCGTCAACAGCCGTTTGAAGCGTCAGATGGCAGTTTGGAGAAATGGTTAAGTCTGGTACCTGAAAATCAATTTAATCAAGGGCGCCTAATTCTTTGAGGTGTTAAATGATGGATTTTGCAGTGATGACTCCCAGCAGGCATTTCTTCCTTGCTCTGCAGGCTTTGCGATGAATTCTCCAGTTCAGTCTCAGCATCATCTGGTCACCCAGGAATCAGTGTCGAAGATGGCCAGTCGTAACTTTGTAGTCAGCTACAAAGTAGGAAGTTAATAAAAAGTGCAATATCTTGAGCAAATGGACGCCTATGAGCTCAAATTATGACTTTTTGAAATCAGTGAAGTTCGCCGGTGAATCCTAAAGCTTCATATGGATTGTCAACTGATGTTAAATAATATTTAATATTTATTCTTGCATTTTTAGCATTAAGTGGCGATTTTCTATTTTTGGCGCCTTTGCTATTGCATAATGAATATTATTATTTAAATTTCGAACTTCAAGTCAATATCAGTTCACTGAAGGGGTCCAATTAGAAGGCTTCTATTTTGGTCTAGGTTTTAAATCTTGCAGTAAACAAGGTGGTACGAATTTTCCTTATTTAAGCATGGCGCCATCATTATTCATTCTCACTGCTTCAAAGAAATTCGTATTTTTCAAGACAAAGGCGAATTTTCAAGGCAAAGGCGAATTCATCATCAACTATCAAAGGCGATTTCATCAAATCATTCTTTTTGCAGGTTAAAGTTTGCATTTATCAGCAAGTTTGAAGAACAGGGGCGATTTTCATTGAAGAAAGAGCATATAAAAAACGTCTTTTTCCTCCTTGTTTCTCAAATTTCTCTCAAATTACAATTCACATGTTCCTGAAATTGGCGAATTTGGCAAGTCTCAACATCTGGATCATTTCTGTATAATTTCCTCGAATTAAAATCGTGCGTTTGATTTTTTAGGAATTTTTAACTTCAGAGCATTCGTTCTCGAGTTTCTAATTTTCTCAGCTGAAAACTCTTTGCATCATCGAGTAGAAGTTAGATTTTCGCATTTCTGACGTTCTGGGTTGTCTTAGAATCTTTTTCTGGACAAAACCCATATCTCAGATTTTTCGCCGAAAATAACTCTTCGAAAGGCTATTTTTAGCCTTAGCAGGCTATTTTTAGCTTTCCAGAAATCTTGTCAGAACATAGTCAAGTTCACAGTCAACAGGCGAGTTTTTCAGAATGCAATACACTCAGCACGAATACAGGACCAAAACAGTCCTTACTCACGACTTCATCAAGACAGTTGAGACGAATCTTCACAAGGTGCTACCAGAAGCAGTTCTAGATCCAATCAAGATCAAAGGTTCGATTATTCAAAACATTCAACAGTCCGGGTTATTGGAGGCCGCTTCCATTCCTATCTCCGTTCATTGTATCGAATTTGTGATGTCTTGTATTAAGCATTACAATTCTACTACTCGTGAGATAGTGTCAATAGATGGACGAGTTATTTGCAGTCTCAAGCCTTTGGACATTGAAAGAAGTTTTGGCATACCTCAACATCCGAACAGTCTAGTGATTTCTATGGAGCAGTGCGAGCAGGCATTCAATGCTAATGTGGACAAGTGCTAGAGTAAAATGGCAGAAAGGTGGTTAAAACAAGCGAAGAACAGATTTCCAAACAATGTAGGTCGTGGTGAGTACAAGGATGAGTATGCGATTCTAATTACACTCTTGAATCGTGTCTCAGGTCAATCACATGCTAATGTTTTCCAGCCTTGGATGTATTACATTATTGGTCGCATCATATCTGGGCAAGAGCATTATGACTGGGCATCCTTCATCAGTGACGTTATCCACAGGCAGATCACCAGTTTCCTAGTTGCTCATGAGTTTCACGTGTTCTTATCTCGTGTACTTGATTGCTTATCAGGGTCAATTCCGAGGACTAAACACCGTGGGCATTCTCAGTGTTCAGAAAGTCTATCAGTATTATAATCAGCTTGAGTTCACTAAGGCTGAACGTCATTTCAAGCGTGTTCACAAGGATTTCCTAACTTATACAGTGAGAAATTTGGACCGGGAGTTGCACATTCGTATCTCGGCAGTTGCTAGAGCAGCGATGGATGGTTGGGCGGATTGGTTTCTTCAATTCCCGACATACACCTACATCCGAGTATACGGATTTACAGGAAATCCAGCTATGCTTCCACGTTATCCTTCGGATAAGATAGTTTTTATGGAGTTCCTGAGACAGATGCATGATGTTCATCATCTTTTACACCGCAGGCACAGACCATCTATCAATTTTCCTTTTCAGTTTGGAATGTATTGGTGCAAGTCGACAGTTGATGCCAAAGTTGCAGGGCAAGAGCTCAAGAAACATCATCTTAAGTATCTTGTTGAGGCACGTGCCTATGATCTTTCAGGTCATTACACAGCTCGCCTTGCTGGACGCGCATTTCATGAACCTTCTATGGAGGATTATTGGGCAAATTGCGCAGATGACTTCGAGGTTCACAGACGTAGTTATGGCCGTTTCTCTCTCTCACAAATTTATGTTTTCTTGTCAGAAGATGTGGGAGGTTTATCAGATGATGAGGGAGAAATTCTTCTTCAGTTTTTCAAAGAGCAGGTCGACACACAGCCGCTGCCAGCAGTTGATTGGTACGCCAAGGAGTACGCAACAGTAAAGGAGAGGTCAAGTAGAGTTATTCAAAACAGTATACTTTACCTCGACAACAAGAAGACCAAGAGGGTAAGTGTGCCTAGAGCAGAGCCGCCAGTAGTGGTGAATCTTTCATTACCTTCCTCGTCAAAACCAAAACAGAAGAAGACGAGTAACCCTCCTAAGAAAGGTCAAGCGCCTAACAATTTAAAAGGTAAGGCGTTTGCCATTGATACACACACGGAGCCTGACAGACAGTCGATCACAAAGCCAGTTCAGAGGCTAGTTCAGAGTCCGCCAATGCCTGAGGTTCAGCCTCAAGTTCCTACACCAGTTCCGGAGCAGTCACCAGTCCCAATTCACATTGAATTGGATTTAGACTCCCCATCTCGCAGCAGCGCCTCTACATATTCACTCTCATCACAACCTCCTGTCGTTAGTACAGACCCTTCCAGTAGCATTAGCCGAGATCAGTCTTGGATTGAAAATCACCTGGGAAGGAAGAGGCAGCCATCCTATGTCCTTAATCATTTAGATTTTGATCAGGTTTACCAGGATGCGCCAGACAAGAGGATCAAGAACATGGTCCACGTTGAGAGGAATACTGATATGGAGATCGTTGTTGAGACTGCTATACCTCCACAAGGAAAGAGCTTGGATGAGTTGGAATCTCAAGACTTCGAGGTTATCACAGTCAACCTTGGTCGTAGCACACGCCAGACTCAGGTTGATCTCCTATAGGTTGCTACAGACAGTGCCAGGGATAGAATGCTAAAGGACGGAGAAGATAAGGCAGCCCTCAAGGCTGAAATCAGACAGCTTCGTCAATATATTTCTAGCCTTGTACACAGGTCAGATGTTATTGCTACACTCCTGCCGATGCTTGAGCCTCCAGCAGAACAAGGTCAACTTAATCACTTAGTTGCATATGGCAAGCGTTTGGATGAGTGGGAGGAGTTCGTTGCTAGAGGTTGTGCTATGCTCACAGAGTTATATCAGTTGCGGTACAATGCACGAGAGCTCCGTCTACATCTCCAGGATGAGGAGCAATGCATGGCAATTAACAGACCCCGGGATGAGATTATGATTGCTCACCTGAGTATGGCATATGATTCAGTCACAGATGCAGAAGATAGAGAAGCTATCTACTCTTGGAAAACACTATTGGTTTTCAAGGTAAATATAGAGGAGACTATGGCGTCAGAATTGGTTGAGAGTAGAGAGCACGTTACTAGTGCACTCCGGTTTGTGAGGACCTTAGTATCTCACTTACCGTGCCGATATCAGATTGAGGGTGGTGAGTATGTTGAGCTTACCGATGTTCAGTCAGAGCTCATAGCACTCATTCATACTATTTTCAATGGGGAGACCGATGGCTGTAAGATTAATCAGCTTACAGTCATGTCAGCGTTGTTCGATGAAGCAACAAGGAGTAGGGGCGAACTTCAGTCCCATATCACAGCTGGTGAGGACATGCTGCGCAAGCATAGCATTCTTCGACAGAGTATCAGAGCTCCAGATAGTGATGCAGTTAACAATCTCGTTGAGGGATTGGTTGCTCGAGATCACGGCCAGTAGACTTCAGTTTCCACCTCTCAGAATAGACATTACACACAGGAGTTAAACTTGGTGTTATCTTTTCAAGTTAACTCGTTGTCTCATCTCATGCATATCTATTCTGAGATCAGCTTTATTCACTTGGAGTTTTATTTAGGGTTTCCGTTAACTGATGGTAGTGTTCCAGTTAACATGCTTTCAATAAGGACGTGCATGCTTGCACAATTGTCCATTTTTAGATTAGATGTTTAGGTTAGCGATGGTAGTTTTCTAGTTAACGTATAGTTTCATTTATTAGGCTTAGCAATAAATCTTGCATGCATTGCAAGGCGTAGTTGACTCAAGGTGATTTTAGGGTTCCCTACACCTTTTGATGTCTATAAATAAGAGCTTTTGCTCATTTGTACATAACTTTTGCACGAGAGAGAAATATATGTTGTGCCTACCTTGCCCTCAATATTGCTCGTTCTGTATCTGTTCATGTGTTTTTGCTGTTAAAATGAATTGTTCTGCCACATAGGGTTTCATGCAATTATAATGGTGAATTCTTTCCTTAGATAAATCTGTTTTGTGTTCAATAAACTTGTTCAGATTGAGATAATAGTTGTGCCACCTTGCCTTCAAGTAGAGAATTTGTACTTGGTTATCGTGTGATGTGTGTGAATAATAAACTTATTCAGATTGAGCTGATAGATGTGCCACCTTGCCTTCAAGTTGAGAATCGTATTGATTTTATCGATATTGTTGTTTCCAATAAACTTGTTTAGATTGAGCTGATAGATGTGCCACCTTGCCTTCAAGTTGAGAATCTATACTTGTTTATCATCAGATAGTCATCCTTGCTCCATTTCCTCATGCTCTGTTTTCTTGAGGAAACTGGATAGATTTTAAGTAATTAAGCCTAGTTGTAGTTAGTAGTCTGCGAAACCAGAAAATACTTAGTTGCAACGTATAGAGTTTTCTTGAAAGCCTTGTACCTCTACAGCTGAGACAAAAAGACAGGATATAGTTTAGTTTACTTTCCTTTTCAAAGCACTTTGTCAAGCACAACGAGGGAGCTTCCCCTCCTAATTTGAAGAGCACTCATTGCGTAGTGTGCATAGTTGTCCGTACCAACTCTTACTCCAGAGGTGCTAGTTGTTACGCCAACACAAAATAATGAAGAATAGACGCCCAAATGCTTCTAAAGTAAAGTTTGGAGGTGAAAGAAGTAGTTAACTCGCAAAAACCCTAAATTTAGGAGTCGTCATGTGAAAATATTTGTCAACTTGAAGAATCCCTAGAAAATAGAGCGGTCAAAGCATGAAGACGTCTTTTAAAAATTTCTAACTCAAGTTGACTTGGACGCCCTCCTTGGCAATGTTAGAATATTTTTTTTTAAATTTCAACTTTTACTTAATGAAATGCCTTTGTTTGATCTTCGATTCCGGACGTCTAACAAATCTTGTGAACTGGCTGACGGATTCATTGGAGAGCGTGATCAAATCTGAGGATCTCCTGGAAGCTACAAACCATAAAAAGTGGTTTTGAGGGTCTCAAATGTTGGGCGCCCCTAGCTAACTGGGGCGCTTTTCATTGCCAGACTTAACCATTTTTTATGATTTTCAACTTTTTTGAAATTTGTCTTTCTTCATCTCCCCTGCTTCGTTCTTCGTTCGATTTGCGATTGCCGATGACTACTGAGTCTTTTGGTCCGGCCGAGATATTCAATGGAAAGCCTGCAGAATTCTAAAATAGATGACTCGCTTTGCAAACCCTAAAGTTGTTTTTGAGGGCTCAAAACCCTAGGCGCCCCTGGCTAGATGGGGCAACCATGTGTGACATTTTCATGATTTTGGATTTTCACTTTATTGCAACATCCCTGTTCGATCCAAGATTTTGGCCGGTTGACAAATCCTGAGAACCTGCTGATGGATTCGTTGCGAAGCTAGATCAAATCTAATGAGAACCCCCCTAAGAAGTGATTTTGGGCCCTTGAAATCTTGGGCGCCCCTGGCTAGCAGGGGCGCTTTTCCTTCATAAACTTGATGATTTTCAATTTCTACCTCTAACAAAACACCTCAGTTTGATTCGCAATTATGGTCCTTCGACTCATTCGGTGAACTTGCTAACGAACTCGTTGCGAAGCCTAATCAAATCTGAGGTCTTCCTGGAAGTCGTGAAACCTGAAAACTATACTTGATGGCTCAAAGCGTTGGGCGCCCCTGGCTAGCAGGGGCACTTTTCTGCTCTAGACAACCATTTTTGAGTTTCTTGATTTTTTTTCCTTTGTTTTCTGTGTCCATTTGATTAGCAACCATTGGCATTTGACAGACCCTCTGAGCTAGTAGATGGATTCACTGCGGAGATAGACTAAATCCAAGATGAATCTCTTGGAAGTGGCTAACCCTACAAATTGGTTTTGAATGCCTCAATTTCTAGGCACCCCTAGCCTGCAGTTTACCAGCCATTCACGTATTTGTCGACTGCGTCGATCACCGTTGTTGATGTGTTGACTGCATTCACTGTTGTGCGTGCGTGACAAACAGAAACTGAAAATATTCTAAGGCATTGAAGTCTAGGCACCTTCCTTAAGATAAGGCGTCCATCTTCAGTGTTAGAATAAATTTTGAAATTTTTAACTTTTTGGATTACCCTCCTCCGTTCACTGTTTTTCTAACAACTTTTGTCATAGATCATTAGGTGCAGTGTTTGAGACTTAGATTCTGACACCTGGTATCTGGCCATCCTCCATTGATGACCTCGGAGGTCCTAACTTCTAAAAAAGCGAAATAGACCCACCAAAGAAAAACTAAGTTTATGACAATTCTGACTGGACCAATGTGATCGTGATGAAGAATCAACCAATCAAAATCAATTTTAGCCATTTCTACAAAGAATCTATTTTTAGGGTTTCCCTAAAAATAGACCTGAAACCCTAATTTCAAAATTTTCCAAAATGTTGCGACCATCCTTTTGACAATAAACCCAAAAAAACCCTATGCTCTGTTTATTTTTCAAAAATTTCTAAGAATAGAAAATTGCCATTTTTAGAAATTTTGACCCTTTTTGACTTTTGACGACAATTTTACAAGATTTTGACCAGTTTTACCAAAATGCCTTAATGAAGCAAAAATTTTAATTTTGGGTACAACATTATTTATTTTCCTTATTTCAAATGTGATTCGATGCCCCATTTCTTCTTGTTTCTCTCTTTTTATATCCTCATATTGGAGGGGCGTAGCCTTTGGGAGGAGTCAATTCCTTTCAAAAACTAATCGTTGCTCTAGATTATACTTGTTTTATTAAAACAATCTTTAGTTGCGTTATGTTTATTATTACTGAAATATTTCATATAAGCGTTGCCTTGTATGACTACTAATCGCTGCATCCCTTGATTAACTTCCCATTGATACTGTCCTAAGTCTCCTTGGTCAGCAATGGTAAAAGGAGTCAGCCCAAGGTTTAATAAATATTAATGTATTACTATTGCAATCTAAGTGCTAGGTTCAGGACATTGTATTTCTTGCAATATTTATATATTATTTTATGTTTAGGTATTTTATATAAATATATTATGTGAATATATTTATTATTATTTTTATATTAGATATGTGTATATTTTAACATTCATAGTATTATATATTATAATGATTATAATTATAATAAATATTTATATTTATATTTGCTATTTATTTGTATTTACTTTGCCATTTCAGGGGCATGAAATCTACCATTAGAGGCAAGATCAAAGTGAACCCAAACAAAGGGATGGAAATGCCAACTTTAAGCCACTACTCAAATAGAGATAATAAAGAAGCCTAGGTTTTGAAATTCAATGGACTCAAAAATATTTGCAATTGCAAACACGATAAATTGAATGCAAAGTACTTAAATTCATGCTCAAGTCTAGACTTAAAAGCATATTTTACAAGGCAATGACTAGAGACTCATGAGATCAAGGGTCAAAACCAAGGCCTAGCAGCGACAAGCAACAAATAGTAATGAAACTAGGCAACGCCATAATGCTAGTGCCAAAATAATTAAGCACATGATGTAAGTTATGCGATGATTGGCTATGAGAGGTCAATGGAGAAACAAAAATAAAGTGTACAGGGCATGCGTAGGTTTCAAAACATGAAATTTGGCACTAAAGGAATTGTGAATTTTTCCTAAGGCATTCAAGGCTTAAAAGACAAATCTATAGGCTGCCATCAAAGGCTACTTGAGCTTGAACTAGAGAGCATAGATAAACCGCAAGACACACAAACATCTTTACAAACTAAGATAACATGAAACCTAAGTGAACTCGTCTCAAATCAATTATCTTCTACATAGGGTAGCCAATGCACAAGAAAAGATGAAAGTTCAGGGTAAGTGCAAGAAGTTGAGTCCACTTTTAGGGGAAGTATCATTTTTCAACTTTAAAACACGTACCCATTCATTTTTTAGAATAGGTGCCCATTTTAAAATGGGTACTCTTTCCAAAAAGTTTGAAACTCACAATCTATGTTTTTACACTTGATGTTAAGCTCAAAAAAAGCATGGTAACCCAACCCTTAGCCTTGGACCTACAAGTACAAGGCCATGTTAACTGCAAAAAAATAAAATTGACTTTATGGCTGACGGTTTTTTTTAAGAAATTTTTTATAAAATTAAAACCCATTATAGATAACAATGTTTCAAATATGTAATTTTTTTTATGATTTGAGATTCTTTTCTATCTATTAATAATTTTTTGAGGAAACGGGTCCATGAACTTGAAATGTCAGGTATTAGTATTTTTTAATAGCTTTTAATTTTTAAAGTTTTTTTCTAAAACTATGTCATCAATCTAGACATCAATTTTTGCACAATGAAAAAAAATCATTTTATGATTATTTTAACTCAAATTATGTTTGTCATACACAAGGGGTTTTGAAAAATAACAATTAAGGCCAATAAAAAATTAATTTTAAAAAAAAATATCCTCATCAAACTTCACTACAATACACATCTTTCCCCAACAAAAATTAGAAAAATAATTTTATTAAGATTAAATTATGTTTGTCGTACACGTGCATGTTATGGCCCTAAAAAAATGACTTTAAAAATTTGATTTTTGTACATCCTATACAAAATTAACTTGTATCATTTGGGTATTAGAATAAATTATATACTTGAAAACTAGACTCAAAATCCTACATTTCATATTACTAGACTTTCTTAAAATTCTATGTGTAAGTACTTCAAATTTTTACTCCAAGTATGACAAACTTTGACTTTTAGGAAAAACACTTCCACTTTTTGCCCAAAAAATGGACCCAACTTCTTGCATCTACCCTTCATAGAAACGTGAGGCTGTCAACAAAAGAAACAAGTATGATTTCTCTCCTAAAATATATAAAGAAAATAGAGAACATGGAAAAGGACAAGTAACCAAAGTGTAATGACCTAACCCGTATGTAAAATAAAAATTTTATAATTTAACAGCAATATGTAAAGACAATGCCATTCCAATAAAAAATTTCCTTTCAATTTGAAAAACATGATACAACATAATTCAACTTTTATTCTATTTCTTTTCAAAGAAATCAACAAAGTAATAAAAGCACAAGATACATACATAGCTCGTAAGCTTTTGAACAAATAAAAGTAAGAAGGTCCAGGAGTCCATCCTTTCAAATCTTGGTACATCGGCCGCTTGCCATGGAGGAGAAACATCACTCGGGCGCTTTTCCGCCAACCACGGACTTATAATGCGGTCCCCCACACATCCATTATTCAATAGATGGCCCTCCCTTCGAACAAAGACATTGGTAGGGTATCCGTTAACAATTACCAACTGAGCATAGTGTTGTGTCCTACACAACAAGAACCTTGCTATTTCACAATCTCGAACTAGTATAAGGATCACAATGAACTGATAGTGTAGTCTCAACTAACTCACATCTAAGTGGAAGTTGTACATATCACTACTTTGGCCAAAGTATTCTCATTTAGTACTTCGAATGAAGGTCATCTATCATAAACACTACTTAGGGTCAATTTGACTTAAGGCTTCCTTACTCTACGCATAGGTTTTGCCCTTCAATGGGTGAATCTGCCACCCCAGACATCCTACAACATACTATCCTACTAGAAATGAAACAGCATAACAAGTAATCACAAAATCCCCTCCTATTCGGGAAATCTTTATCCTAGGAGTACTAAAGCTTATCCAAATTAACCTAATAACTTAAGCTATGTTTGTTACTTAACTCTATGCCTTCATTTCCGTCCTAGTATTTTAGTAACTACTTTAACATATTTCCCTTATAGGGAGACCATACAAGTAATGCATTTCACACAAATATGCAGCCTTATCCCTTATACAGTTTACTTCCTAAATACAAACTAATATGTAATTCATTTAATAACTCATTTTCTCTTTTACATGGAAATGCAGTTTAATGAATTGAATTCTTGCCAATGCACAAACAGCAACACCAAAAGATTATAACATTTAGAATTCAAGAATAGAATGAATAGCAAAAGAATATCTCATGCCTGATTTTAGCATCCCTTCAAAAGGTGAAGTCTTAGTACTTTCAGCACTTCTGATTGTTTGGCAATTCCTTCTCAAGTTGCAAACTTTCCTTCTCAAGTTTATTCACAAATGCCACTTATCTCTCTCAAAATATAATCACTCAGAATTGTTTATTCAACTGGTAATGGTCACAGCCGAATTGAAGAATTAAACTCAAAATGTGACAAATTGATTCTCACGGCTCTCAGAAATATGAATGCTCTCAGCAGATATGAATACTCTCAGCAAATATGAATAATAAAACCTCTCAGAAAATAGAAGAAACTCGGATTCCAGAAGTGATGGTGAGGAATGAACAGGGCGGCTATATATAGAGCCCCCTGCCCAACAATTTTCCACATTAAATGGCATGTAAACTGCCATAACTTAATTTTGAATATTTCCAATGTGAAATGTAACGGATTTCAGAGGTGAATCGACCTCCAGCAAAATAGAGAATATTTCAAACCTTTGCACATGTTAAAAATGGTGAATTGACACCTATAGGTGTCTCCAGCAATGGCGCTCATGCAGCAATCTGTTTGATGATTCCATTCCCTGAAATGGTCAAGGTTAATGGCCCACCACTTTGCCTAAATTCGGGGTTCAAATGACACACTTCCATGGCTGTGTTGCATTCCCAGAGACCTGGTCATGGCATGCGCTTCAGCTCGTGCGTGATATTTCTTCTCACACCATTTCTTTTTTTTGTTTTTTCAAAAGTTTCACAATAGTTTCATAAGAAATATTTCCTCAATCCCTTTTTATAAAGTTTCGATTTAAAAAGAAATGATTCAAATAATTTAAGCACTGGAAAAGTCCAATTCCAAGTTTAATGGTTAATATTTTATCACTTAAAAAATAAATTGATTTCCTTCATTTGGTTTAAATATAAACTCAAGTGATATTTAATTTAATTCGATTTTCCAATAATGAGATATAATAAACTCATTATATATTATATATTTTATATATATATAGATATATATTTAATTACTCCTAGTAATTTATAGATATATATATGTATATATTATTTTACTATACTATATATATATATACATAATATATAATATATTTATATTTACATACATAAACATATATATATATATATCATTCTGTAATCATATCGTAATTCGATATGTACATATATATATATATATATAAAAATTGTCAGGCAATAATAATATAATATTATTGATATCCACATATATCATTGGTTGTGGGTATATATATACATGTATATACGTTTGTATATTTTCCTCTATGTGCACGTATATGTATGTATACCATATCGATGCATTTGTATGAGTATATCCATTTACCATCATACATTTGTATTGATATGAATACACATATGGATACGTGCATATACTATATACATGTATATATGCCCATCTCCTAACCAATTATGTTACCATCATAAGGATCGTAATAACATGAACAGTTACATAGATAAACACCATTTATACATGCATACAAAAGTAGACAAAACTCCTAATGCCAACATACAAGCCTACGGGTGACTTACCTATAATTTCAAACAAATTGACTTAGCTTACTCAATCTAAGGGACATGTGTGTATGCTCAGATGGTTTACATTATTGTTTACCCGACCAAGCTCCTCTCTCTAATGATATTTCTCCTCTGCCTGGAGGAATGGTCCACATACCTGCATACCATGACACGATAACGGGAGTCATATGTTCACAACAAAACAGTATACATGAAACATCTCAAAAGTTAGAATAAACATTATTCAATAACTTGCATGCAACATTCATCAAGGACAACATCAATAGAAGTAACAATTAAATGAAACAATCATTAAATGGAACACATTCATATTGATAACAAGAACAGCATGTTTTATTCATCTCAATGATTCAATCATTACAATCATTTTCCCTATGCAATAGTAGCTATACAATCGGGGTGTAACACAAAGGCTACAATTATAGAAGAACTGAATAGAAGAAAGAGGACATGGATGAAACAAAACAAATTATGGATGAGCAAGTGGGATATCATTTAATGTCCCCTACTTGGAATATGCTTAAATTTGCCTTAAGAGACACTTACACAGCATAAAATTGTCAAATAACATTCCATAGTAAATTATATAATAAACATTAAACTTAAGAATAATTGAACTATTAACATTTATGAAATAATGGAAAACAACTTAGACTTGAATCCAATCTATAGACTATTTTCAATAACCAATCATGGTAGAGATGGGAGAGAAATGCATGATAGGGCGCTATAAAAACTGTTCATCACAAGTAAGCCCAAGGGCCGGAGCATACCCCCCTTAGCCCCAAGTGGACGGAACATCCCACCAAGACAATCCCATCCAACTTAGGGTTGGCATACTTACAATGTGAGAACCTATACATTATTCATCCCAATTAAGCCCAAGGACGAGATCATAACCCCCTTGGCTCCAAGTAGCCAGAACTACTCTGATTAAAAGTTTGTTGGGAGCTGCAAGAGTTAAAAACCACGTCTGGTGCCTCAAAAACAAAGTCGCCTTTTATTAAAATAATGTACAGGCCACCAGACTTAACCATTTCTTTGATTTGCCATTTCATGCTTCAATCTGCCGCTGCTGGTGAATGATGACTCCCGTCGACTGGATGTTGGATCCATCGCGTAGCTAGAAGAATTCCGCAAACAATGACTATATGCAAAGCGTCTGAAAGTGAATTTAAGGCCCTCAAATGCAAGGGCGCCCCTGGCCTGCAAAGGCGCAATTACCATCTTGAGAATGATTTTGCAAATTGCAACTTTCAACTAAACGTTGTACTTTGACCCTTGACACTGGGAGCTGGATTGCTCTGACGGGTGTCTTTGATCCCATCACGAAGCTGGAACAACTTGGAAGAGATGTTCCTAGAAGTGACAAAGCAAGAAAACTACTTCTAAGGCCTCCAATAGAAGAGCGCCTTTTCCAAGGGAGTATGTAAATTCCATACTTAGCCATTTTTCTGCTTGTTTTCATTCTTCAGTAATCTCCGATGATTCTTCACTCACAGAGCCATTTTTCTGCTTGTTTTCATTCTTCAGTAATCTCCAATGATTCTTCACTCACGGGCGTTTGACAAACCCTGAGGGCTGATGGTTGGACTCACTAAATAGCTAGGAGGATTCTACACAGGTCTCGTGAAGACAGCAGCAGCTAAAAACCTCATCTAGCTAGCCAAAAGGCTAGGCGCCCCTGGCCTATAGAGGTACAATTTGATATTTCTACTTTTATTTTCCCTTCGTTTTACGTGCTCATTGGAACCACCGCCACGGTCACTTAGCACATCTGACGATCTTGCGAACGGATGCATCGTGGAGCTGGGCTGAATCAAAAAAGATCCCCCAGAAACAAAATCTGTAAATTCATTCATCTGACATGTCTAATTCAAGGGCGCCCCTGGGCTACAGAGGCGCAGAAACTGCAAATTTGACTATCTTTGTGATGTGTAAACTCTCTGTCGTGTCTGCTTCCACCTTCAATTGTCGAAGTTTCACAACTGGAATAGACTCACTTGATAGCTTGTCGGAAAATTGACTAAAAACCGAAGAGAATGAATGTATCTGCAACCAAAAACAACTGAATCTGAGCCTCCAAATTGAAGGGCACCCCTGGCCTACAGGGGCGCAGATTTGTTTTGGACTTGATGTTTTCCTCCATTTCGCACTCTGCAAACACCATGTTGGCTGTTGAGTTGACCACGTAGAAGCATTACTGCTGTTGACGCATGTGTGTGACTGTATTTTACCATTTTCACATGTACGGACACTATAAAGTTGATTTGCACGTTGATTGTGCAAGTGTCTCCCACGTTACAAAGTTAAGTATTTCCAGAGTTAGAATATTTTTCCAATTTTTGCCACTTGAAAATCCCCTCCACCGTGAAGCATCTTTTTTAGCATCTTTCATCATAGAATGTTTTGTTTTGAGTTTCAGGCTTAGATTTTGACACCTGGTACTAGCCAACTACCATTGACGACCTCAAAGGTCATAACTTTTCTCTTGAAAAAGTGAAAACTACCCACCAGGCTTAAACTGACTTTTAACTAAAATTGACTTCACCACTGTGACCGTGATGTGAAATAAGCCAGTCAAAATTAATTTCAGCCAATTCCAACAAGTTTCAATTTTTAAGGTTTTGCGACCTGAAACAGGGGTGCTTGAAACCATAATTTTCAATTTTTTCAAATTTTGCCAATATCTTCTCGACATCAAACTGACTAAAAGCCCATACTTGATTTGCCCAGAAACTATGTTTTGACATCATTTAACAAGGTTTAGACTCTTTTAAGCAAAATGCCTTAATGAAGCAAAAAATTTGGTTTGGGTACAACAATATATATATATATATGTATATATATATATATAAACTCACTTCCCAAATATATTTCTGCAACTGATATTTAATACAATAGATTTATAATTTCCAATTCTTATTCCTTGTTTCCAATTTGTTGTTCTTTTCCCAGCTTTTCCATTGATGCCTCACCAAATGAATTGATTTTCCTTATATATCTCATACCTTTCATTTCTTGGGGGCCACACCCCTTTGTTATTACTACCCTTTTGGAAGGGTCACAACCATTCCTTAATCGCTGGTTTGAATCCTTAACAAATTTTAATTCAAATATCTTTTATCAAAAGGGGTCGCTGCCTTTTGAATCTTAACCTGAACGCTGCCTTGATCATTGCCTTTTGCTATTAATCACTTCCTTATACCACTTCAATCACTGTTGTTATTAATTCTCCTCTATTTCAAATTTGTCGCTACCTTCTATAAATGTTCTTATATTGATTGACATGCTTTTATTTAATGACTAAACAGTTGACATACTGCTTTGTTGGCGTTTAAATTCGCACCTCTGGAATGTGAATTTGAAACGGACAGCTATGCACAGTAAAACTGCTCTTCAAATTAGGAGGGGAAGCTCCCTCTTGCTGATGGTGTTGAAAGAAAGTAAACTAAGTTGCCTATCTTTTTGATCAGCTAGAGCACAAGATTTATTAAACACAAACGCTGCAGCTGAGTTTTTTTATTTAAGAACTTCAACTATGACTAACTTAGGCTAAAGATGTTTCTAACTTCTCAAGTAATACGCAGAGCAAGAGAACTTAGAAATGAACAAGGTTGATTCTCTGACAAAGTGCTTCAATAAACTCTTTGCCAATGAACATCTACACACTTCAATGTAAGCTGAAATTAAGATCACAAAAGCATAACACAACTAACGGAAATCTGAGACGTTATACCAAGGCAAAGGAGGCTCATGATTTTATTTCTCAAACTTCTGGAACAAAAATAACTAAACACATGCCTGGAACAAGAGCTTGCAGCTAAAGAGGCTTGCAAAACTTGTTCTTACACAATAGGAACAGCAATTACAATAACTACTTGTTGGCTAAAAGAGACTCAACAATTCACTATCATAAAACAATTGAACAACACTTGAATAACAAATAGAAGGCACTTAGGCTCAGCGTTTTGTTATCACTAGCATAGTTAAAGAAAACTAATGAGAAAGGCTCTTATTTATAGGCAAGCAAAGGAGTAGGGAACCCTAAAATCTCCTTGCTTTCACAATCTAGGGCTTGCTCAGCAAGCAAGCTTTATTTCTAAATCTAGAAAGAAGATAACATCTAACACCTAAGAAAGCAGAAAAAGCAGGGACTGCCAACTATTACAATTTATCTTCTTTCTCTTCTTCGAAGAATGAATAAGAATCGCTCCAAGAATAGAAAGAAAGCGGAAAGAAAGCTTCTAGAAGAGATCAGCTTTAGATCTCAATCACATCCGCTAAAAAGCAGGAAACTGTGTCCTGGTTCGGTGCATCTATCCCATCAATAGCAAAGTTGCGTTTTTCGAAGATATCTTCTCCATTTGCAATTGATCTCAGGAAATCTTCGACCTCATTGGCCACTTTTTCAAATCTTGCTAACATCATGGCAAGGTGACTCATTCTGCCACCAACTGTATTGCTGCTATCACAGCTGCGAACAACACTCTGAAATTCAGTTTGCACTTCATCTAGCCCGACGTAAGAACCATCTTCAAGACTGCACCGAGAAGGAATCTTTGTGACAAATTCATTGATGAAAAGAAGAGCTTCGATCACCCTTTGTCTGTAGGCAATAAACTCCTCGGATATCCTCTCGTAAGTTTTAACTTTGAAGACATGATGACGCTCTCTCCAAGCAAGGATCTGCCTCTTGTTGTTCTTTTGAGACCGCTGAACCACAGGCTGTATCTAAATCAGCAATGCTGATTTCATGCCTTGGTTTAACCTCAGCCACTGATTGTTCAAACCCTTGGATACCTTGATGTAGCTCATGATCATTTTCTCTCAACTAAAACATCTGTGCCAAGATCTCCTTTCCTTTGACAATGAAACTCTCGATCCACTCTTGAGTTTCCTTCCCACAAATGACCAGCTGCCTCAACTGATGATAATCAGCTGGTGTATCTAAAACCTGGGGCAGCAACTGAGTAGCCTGTGAAGAACCATGGACAAGGTTAGAAATATAAAGCCTAAGTTGTTGTATTTCAGCCTTGAGGGCTGCTTTGTCTTCCCCATCCTTGAGCACTCTTTCTTGAAGGTTTTTAGACACAACTCTGAACAAACTGACATCCGTATGTCTGGTATTTCTACCAAGGTTAGCCTTGACCATCACGAAGTCATCCATATTCACCTCATCCCTGTTCTTATCTATGGGAGGTATGGCAGTCTCCATAACCATCTCACCATCAAGATTCCTATCAAAGTGAACTTGCTTCTTTGCTTTCTTCTTAGGAGGTTCCTGATAGATGTTGTCAAGATCATCAAAATCTACCTAATATGAAGGTCTTCTTCTCTCCCTTCCCAAGGACCTCTCAAGCCAAGACACGGTAGTATCTTTACTAACTTCCTTGGGAGGTATAATTGCAATTTCTTCATCTTCTTCAATATCCAGGTCAATGTGAATCAGTGAAGACTCTGCCAAAGGTACAGAAACCTGTGTTAAAGGCGACTCCTCTGCTTCTTTCTGAGGTACGGGCTCGTTAGGAGGAGCTTCTGTTACAACTATAGGTTGCTCCTGTATGACTATGCCTGAGAAGTCTAACCTTCTTCTTACATTTTTATTTGATCTACTACCTTTGACGCCTTCTTGAGACTGACTTATGCCTTTCCCTTTCGACTGTGCTCTAGAAGAAGAGGGAAGTGTCCTTAGCGGCTTTGCTACCGAAATGGAGTTTTTCCTCTTAAGGATTAGGAAAACCTTGCTATGCTCAAGGACTTGTCTTGTCTTGTCTTCAACTGAGAGGGATTTTTTATTAGCCCAATTGACCTGAGGAAGGGGCTGATCTTCAATTCGCTTCTGAGCATACATCAGGAGAAGCACATCCTCATCATCATCTGATAACCCTTCAATGTCTTATGATAAGCAATCTTTCATCTGGTGAAGAGTGAGCCTGCTGTAACTACGCCTCCGCACCTCGAACTCATCTATGCAATTGGCCCAAAAGTCTTCGAGAGAGGGTAAGTGAGCATAGTTTTTCTCAAGTCAGCCAGCGTAGACGCCATGAGGGTCATAAGATTGTCTCTCGCTATAAGGCTTGAGACCAAGTTTATCTAACTCATCCCCCATGGCCTTAGCATCTGTTGTTGTTCTGCATGTATAAATTCCCAACCCCAATGGAAAACCGAGGGCTGGTTTCTTTTTGTTCCTCAAGACTGTGTGGACCTCACATGCCCGCCTTAAGAACTCCATGAAGACGACCTCGTCTGACGGGTACCTTGGTAACATGAGTGGAGCGTCTGAAAAGCCATAGACTCTAAGATAGGTGAAAGTAGGAAATTGTATGAACCAATCTGCCCACTCCGCCATCGCTGCCCTAGCAGTGGAAGAGATACGGATGTGCAATTCATTGTCCAAGTCCCACATTGTGTACATCAGGAAAGCCTCATTCACCCTCTTGTAGTGATGCAGAGACTTCGTGAATTCCAACTGAGGGTAATAGTTGTAGATATGTTGTACACTCAATGATCCCTCGGTGTTCAACCCTCTGAATTGACCTTGGTAGGCCACTAGATAGACTAGGTAAGAAACCATATGGAACTCATGAATCTGGAAATATTTTGTTATCTGCTGATGAAGGCTGTCACTGATCAAGGTGGGCCAATCACAGAACTCGGTCTTTTTCATGATATGAGGAATCACATAGAACATCCATGGTTGAAACTTGGTAGCATCTTCTTGTCCAGTGACCCTATTGAGCAAAGTGATTATGATGGCAATCTCATCTCTGAACTCCCCTCGCCCGACGTTCTTAGGCAAAGTCTTATGCTTCTCCTTCATTCACCTTTGAGCAATCTTCTTACTGTATTTGTCCTTGTGCAGTTCCCACATCCTTTCACATTCGCCCTTTGAGATAGTGACACTTTCAGGCCAAGGGGGAATGGAAAAGCATTTCTCGATCATATTAGGTTTCAAACTGCAGATCAATCTGCCATCAACTGACTGGATCTCCCTTGTAGCCGGATTGTAATGTTTGATGCAAGCAATTACAAACTCAAGACTCTGAATTGATATAGGAATAGACGCTGCTGCGAGGAGTCCAAAGTGTCCTGAGTTTCTGATTGAAGTGTTGCCTGCGCTCTCCAAAGCGTGTAGATCAAACACCGGCTTGATGTGATGCAAGTTCGTCTCAGCTATTTTGATGTAATCGTGATAGAGAGCTGATTCGGTCTTGAAAACATTGGGAATGTACTCCATTCTGAAAGCCTTGAAGAATGACTGTAAACTTGCCTTTGGTTCAGACAAGTTTTGAGCAACTTACTATTTTTAGAATGCTGATTTTTCTTCGTCCAACGGCCAAATTTTTGAAAAAAATTCTGAGATATGGGTTTTGCTCAGAATTCTGTTGCAAGACAACCCAGATCGTCCGTTTTTGAAAATTTTGAATTTAGGTTAAAAAAGCAGCAAACCCTAATTTCTTCAATTTTTATGAAAAAAAGCTGGCCCCTGGGTTTTGTACAGAATACAATTAGAAATGGACCCAGTTGATCAGATTTGAAAAACACTGATGGCTGATCGAAAAAGCAGCCAACCCTATAATTTGAAATTTGCTCGAAAAAAGCTGTGATATGGATTTTCTTCAGAAGAATGATTTGAGAGGACCCAAATGATCAAAAATTGAATGCACTGAGGATTTCACTGACATGCAAATAAAAAGCAGCTGCTGCAACTTGATGAACTTCTTGAAAATTTTCTTCAGAAGAATGAGATGATAAGACCAAGATGGCTGAAAATTTGAAAATCTTGACCTTCTTGAAAAATTTGATCTTGTGGATGAAAAAGCATGAAAAAGCAAGGCCTTATGCTGCTAGTCTGAAAAATTTAATGAAGAATCAGCAAACTTGAGTTCTTGAATCATGAAATATAACTTCAAATCTACTGCTCCAACTTTCTCCTTGGAATGCTACCTGCAAAAATAATGAAAATTACATTGAAGAGAGGTGTTAAATAGACTTAGGGTTTGAAATAGGTTTGCTTTCTTTTGCTTTAATCTTTAGAAACCCTAAAATTGGCCTGTTCAATGAACTTGGACATTCTCTTTATCTCACAATTCTGAAATTTTTGAAAATTTCGAAAATTTCACTAAGGCATTGAAAGTTGGGCGCCCTTCTTGGTTGGAGGCGCCTACTTCATTCAGACTTAACCAGTTTTCTGAGTTTTTCAACTTTTCTTCCATTTTGACCCCTGGTTTGATCCTGATTTCTGGATGTTCAGTTGATCCAATGAACGAGCTAAATGATTCATCGCGAAGCTTGACTGATTCTGAGAAGATTGTTCTGGAGGCGTCTCTGGCAAAAAACTTCATTTTGACCTTCAAATTCATGGGAGCCTATTTCCTCCAGGGGCACCCATTTTGTCCAGAGTTAGCCATTTTTATGATTTTCAAGTTCTTCCTTTTACCTCCTCTGCTTCAGAAGATTTTACAGTTTCGGATGATCTGGGCATCGAACGGACTGATGGCTAGACTCATTGCAAAGCTGAGAGGATTTTGAAGGAGGTTCTTTGGGAGTAACTTCATCAAAAAGTTGAATCTAGGCCATCAAAAGCTTGGGCGCCCCTGGCAAGCTAGGGGGCCCAACTTCACCAGAGTTAGCCATTTTCAATAAATTTCACCTTTGCTTTTAACTCTGACATTTAAGCTCTTGTTTTACCCTCTATTTCGCCTCCTGTATCTGACGATTTCCAACTCTGATTGACATGTTGATGGTCTCGTTGGAAAGCCTGGTCAATCCTGGAGAAGACATGTTGGAGGCTTTACTGGCAGATTCATCCGTTTAGGCCCTCAAAATCAAGGGCGCCTTTCTCCTCTAGGGGCGCCCATTTGCTCCAGACTCAGAATATTTTCATTTGATTTCATCTTCAAACTTTGAATCTTTATCTTATACCTTCAACTCTGATCTGGATTTGCTGGAAATCAGCCAGTCAAATGCCCTAACGAAGATATCCGCTGCGAAGCTGTTTGAATTCCGGAGAGATTGAGCATTTTAGCAAACCCTAACTGTTGGATTTGCCCCTTCAAAAAGTTGGGCGCCCTTCTTCACCCGAGCCCAAAAGTTCCGAACTTAGTCAAATTTTGGTGATTTTCATTCTTTTTTCATGGAGCTTCTGTTGGATCTCCCTATTTGATCTCGAATCAGGACTCTTTGGGATGATCCGATGACTGCACCGTTGGATTCGTTGTGGGCTGGAAGAAAACTGAGCAACTTTGCTTGGAGGCTTAAACCCTAATTTCAACATTTAATGCCCTAAAAAGATGGGCGCCTATTCCCTTCTGGAGAGCCCATGGCAAGCAGTGTTAGAATATTTTTCATAGTTTTCACCTTCTTCCCTGTTCTTCGTGCTTGCTCATCGACCCACCTTCTTTGAGCTTAAGTGTTGAATCTGACGCCTGGCACTAACTGACCTCCATTGATGACCTCGAGCTCGATATGCTTTTGAAAAGCAGAATAGACCAGGGCAAAAGCGATCTTTTGAGATTACACTTTTCCTACGATGAGGAAGTATTTTGAGCCAATCAAAATGAGTTTGAACCCTAACGGACCAACTTTCTATTTTTAGAAAATTTTGCCAATATCCGTTTTCAAAAGAAACCAAAAAAAAGTTACTATTTTGAAAATTTCTAAAAAAAGTTACTATTACAGAAATTTCTAAAAGAATTTTAGAAAATTTCAAAAAGTTACTATTTTAAGAAATTTTCTAAAAAAGTCTATTACAGAAAATTTCTAAAAGATATATACAGAAAATTTCTAAAAATAGTAGTTTTCCTAAAAAGTAGGGATGAAAAACTGAGATCTAGGTTTTGTAAATTAGGTCATTCTGAGCAGACCCAGATCATCAGATTTTGGAAATTTTACATTTTAACCCCTCATGCAAGACATGCACACCCAAATTTTGACCTTTTTGACAAATTTAACAAGACTTCTACTCATTTCTTCAAAATGTAAAAGTGTAACAAAAATTTAATTTTGGGGTACAACATGCTTGCTGGATGAATTGGGGGACAGATGGAATATCTTGTCCCCATTGTTAAGGCAATGTTAATATATTTATTTTTATATTAGTTTTATATATATATATATTTGATTATATTATAATAATTATAATTATAATAAGATTAAATTGTTTTTGATAAGATAAGCAGAATTTACAAGGCGCCATACCCTTTACACAACGAGCCACATGGGCCTTTTAGGAAACAAGGTTTTGCAAGGACCAAGAACCTTAAACCAAGCTAAGACACACCAAACAACAAAAACGAACAGAACCAGCGGCGAACACGCAACAACACAACCGAACACAAACAGCACCTAGTTAGCAGAGACCAGGAGAGATAGAGCATTCAAAACCAACATCAGTTCTGAGACAGACACAAACAAACAACCCAAACTTGGCACTACAGCCAGGAATAACTAAGCACTTAGGACAAAAACCAGTCCTATAAAGAACAAGAAACAACCCACACATTGAGTGCCCAAAAGAATGCCTGGAACAACCAGGCCACTCAGCACCTACAGCAGCAAGATTACACCAGACATTCCTCCATCCGCTCGAGAAGGCTAACCCACCAACAGAGTCTATCTCCACCTCTATAGGAGACGGGAAGAACCAACATAAGTTGAAGCACCAAAGCCACCGTTCCAGCAACCCAAAAACTCTCCACCTCAATAAAAGAGTTTGAAGAAAGAACAAGGCCAAAGACAACAACAACGCCTTGCAGCAACAGCAGTCCCCATCGACTAAACCGAACTCCCCCTCTATAGGAGCAGGCTCCACCTCCCCAAGTCCACAACCTCCACCTCGAATAGGAGCAAACTCCACCTCTAAAGGAGCCAAAATTTGAGGACCCAAAAGGAGAGAATGAAGAAAAGAAGAAAGGGCGACAGTCGTACACTTATCCCCTGAAAACAACAGGGTAGTTCGAGCCAACAAGATCCCCCAAGGAGCTTTCAAGACAACCCCCACCGAACAACTCCTTTCCAGCTTGACATAGTCATGGAAAGTTTTAACTTTTATAACTTGCCTGGAACAACCAGGCCACACCACACCAACAGCAGCAAGACTGCAACAGACCTTCCTCCAACCGCTCGAAAGGGCTAACCCACCAGCAGACCCAATCTCCACCTCAATAGGAGACAAGAAGAATGAACATAAGTTGAAGCACCAAAGCTCCGTTCTGGCAACCCAAAAACTCTCCACCTCAATAAAAGAGTTTGAAGGAAGAACAGAGCCAAAGACAACAACAACCCCTTGCAACAACAGCAATCCCTCCCAACTAAACCAACCTCCACCTCGAAAGGAGCAGGCTCCACCTCCCCAAGTCCACAACCTCCACCTCTAAAAGGAGCAAACTCCACCTCTAGAGGAGCCAAAAAATGAGGACCCGAAAGGAGATAAACAACCACATCCACCAACCAAGCAGCCTTCCTACAGCACACACCCCCCACGGCGAAACAGGGCAAGGGTTCCAAAACCACCAGAGGAACAAAGGAGCTTTCAAGAAAGTTCCCACCCAACACTTTTGCAGAGTAACAAGAACAGGGGAAGGCATTCTCCAATGAATACCCATCGCATCCGCCACGTAGTCACAGGAATGACCAGTGAAACCAACTAGCCATCAACCAGAAGAAACGAACAAAGGCCACTGAAGCCCACAAAAACCATTGCCAACATCAACAAACCCAACAACAATGTCCTCAACACCACACACCCACAGGTGCATGGGAAGGAGCCAAACAGCCCCCAGCTGCGCAACACTAGCACAAACAGGGGAGTCGAAAGAACTAAACCCGACCCAGCCATCAGTAGAACAGGCAACAAGAAGGCCACCCAAGATAGTCTCCTCAGAAAAACGCACCAAAATTGGCACATTAAGCACAGGAAACACCAACAAAAGCCACAGACCAAAGTCAATGTTCAAAACTAACTGCTGCAGAGAAACGAAATGTACAGAACCGTCCACCGCCACCAACAAAGCGATACTACTAGGCAAGTGATCACCCATCATCACCAACTCCTGCCAACCAAGAATGGAAAGCCACACCAGAGGGGGAGAACCAACAGCGTCAGGGACACCATCACACAACCAGCATAAAGTAAGCATGAACCAGGCCATACCCGAAGCAAACAGCACCACCAATCCATAGACCACAAAATGTGGGAAAAGGAAACACAAGGTAAGAATAAGACTACTGCAAGGAGGAGGAGCAACGATGGCTCTAGCACTGCAGAAGTAAAGACAAGGTAAAGAATCACCATCACCACAAACCCACGGGGGCTTGTGAAAGAATAGAACTACCCCCAGCCACTCAACAAGGCCAGAGCAGGGCAATCGAGCAATCCCAAAGACCCAAACCGGATCCAGCCACCAGAGGAGTGAGTGACCAAAGGGCCGCCAAGAACAGACTCCTCAAAAGAACGCACCAGCCTCGGCCCAACACGTGCAGGAGACACCAGCAAAGGCCACCGCATAGCACCTACAGCCATCAGGAATCCACCAGCGCCACCATCGCCATCAGGATATGCATCTTCACCCTCGTCAACACCTTCAAAATTCAAAAATCCGGATGTGCGCCCAAACCCGCATTTAGCTCCGCTCCGCTCCATCTATTCTCTCACTACGATGTTGATCAGCAATAAGATTAAATTGTTAATATTTATATTTATATTGTTATTTATTTTATTTATGTATTTGCATTTTGTGAAGGAAAAAGTTAAATTGCATTTAAAGCTACAATTTAATAAACAAAGTTTGACTCAAAACAACCTACTTTCAATTTACTTCAATAAATTACAAACATAGATTTAACAATTACTGATAACAACTAAACAACAGTTTATGCAACATGAGCCTAACATCCACCAACATTTATTCACCACACAAAAACGAATGAAAATTTCTACAACATAAATCTAACATGAACTCTCATTACAAATTATGTGCTCAAAGCACTTATTTATAAGCTCTCAAGAGGTAGCTTTTAAGGATAAAATAATAAAATATTCCCAAAAAACACTGCTTTAAAACTATCCTATTCATATCTTCCAAAAAGAAGAAATAAAACACTTTTAAAACAAACTAATTCTAAAACAATTAATAAAATAAAGGCCTAATAATAGGCTCATCCTCTATCTCTGGAAATAGCCATGATGATTATGATAGTTGTCAAATCTGTCTGCACTAGAAAAATATAAACTTTTGGCACTCAAGTGATTTTTTGAAAACCACAGCAGCTTTTGACTTGCAAACTTTATCTGAAGTCTGTGAAAGTTGTTGAAACCTTTTGAACATGAAATTAATGAATACATCTCCTTTACTACTTGACCTAAAACTAGAACGTTAACAATGACAGATCCACTAACACCTTGCATGCTGATATGTCAGTCTTTCTTAGTTTGTTTCCCATATGTCAGTCTTTTTGTATATCTTTTATGAGGCGGATCATCACAGTCCACCCAGCCCAAGATTGTGTGTCCTCAAGCAATGCCTTTTTAACCAAAACCTTTTTAATGTCATAGATATCTTTTAACCTTAAAGCCAGAACTTATATATATTAAGATGAGGATTAGAAGTATGACATATATCTGTGTAATGTTCTATGAAGAGGTTTCCATTTACTTGACAAGGAAACCTTAGGAGTCATATGAAGATATTTCAAGTTAACATATTACAATTCTCACTGGGGAGACTGGTTGAGTAATCTGTTTCTAGGTCTTGAGGGTGTAAAGGCGTCATAACTACTAGATTTGCTCCTCCGCAAAGCTCCAGTTGTTTATTGTCCTTTCTTCTTTTGATTGGATGCTTTTGAGATCTCCTTCATCGTACCTTGTTTTCTTGCTTGGATTTCCTTTTGCTTCTTCGTCGGACATTGCCTCTATATTACATATTTGGCTTCCTTTTACACATATGTGTTCTGGTCCCCATTTTTCCTTACACTTGAAGCACAGATTTTTCCTTTTAAGGTTTTCTCATTGCTTTTTAAGGTCGTCTTTATTACAAACATGCTCGTGCGACCATTTTTCTCCACAATGGAAACATGGTTTTTCTTTTCAAAGTTCTTTTAGGTCATTTCTAGGAGGAAATTCCTTTCTATGCCACTTTTCCTTATAGGGGTATTCGGTATGTGTGCTTGATGTAAAATTCTTAGTGCAGGGCTTGTCTTTTGATGATGTGATTTCTAACCTTGTTGCCTTTTGGATCGCATCTTCAAGTGTTGTAGGATCAAAGGCACTTGTCATACCCTTGATTGATTCTTTTAGCCCTTCTACAAATAGGTATGAGAGTCTACTTTGAGAAACCTCGAGTACCATGACTGGTAGTTTTTGGAATTCAGTGGCATAATCTTCTATGGTTCCATGTTGTATTAGTTGTGTTAATTCTTTAAAGTACCATTTGGGGTGTTTTTGATCAAATCTTTTGATAAGCCTTTGAGTGAATTCATCATAAGTGGTTATGTGTTGGTGGCCTTGGGTAATAAGGCCATGATGCCACCAATTATGGGTTGTTCCTTCCAAGTGGAGTATGGCAAATTTAATAGCATCATCCTCTGTCATAGGTCTAAGTGAGACATAGGTGTCCATCTTGTGGATCCATGAACGTGTCGTGACTTTCCCAGATCCATCAAAGTTGGGAAGGGTCAATTTACTTACCCTTTGTCTTAAATCTTTGTTGGGTTGTCTCCTTTCTTTTCTACAAGTAGTTTGTGATTTTGCATCACAATATGCCTCAAATGAGAGATCTCTCTTAATTTCAGAGCCTAACCTTGAGTATGTCGCAGCATATTCGTCAAAGTCATAATTTGTGTATTGTTTTCTTCTTCCTCACTTGTTGACCCTCCCCCAAGTAGGAATGAAGGTCTTGTTGCCCTAGGTGTTGATATCCTTGAATGGTTAGAGTCGGTGTAATGTCCCCTTTTCAAGCCTGACATTTTCAGTGACCATTAGCCTTTCCTTGGGAACAAGGAGGCTAGTCGGAAGTTAAAATTAGGGTTTCCTAATTTTGAGGAGGTCATTGCTCGGAGATGATAGTTTTAATGGCAGATTCCTTCTGGGTTTTCAGAGGGCTTCACAGTGGTATGTTCGTCTCAGCATTCAGAGTACTTTTTGGAATTTACTATTTTTAGTAAATTCTATTTTTGGCAGCTTCCAGTTGAGCTCAGGTTGGTTGACTTCCGGTTTCAGATTTGATCAGTTGACTTCATCAGTTTTGGCTTCAGGGCACTCTCGGAGAAATAAGTTAAGTCATTCAGATTAAAGTCACGTTTTAATTATTATATTTTAACGTTGACCTTGGCCTAGAGTTAATGACTTAATGTTGTGTTTAAAAAGTGGTCATTGAGGGTGGCGCCCTCATTAAAAGAATATTATAATTATTGCAAAGTCAAAGCAGGGATTATGATGGGCGCATTTATCAAAGTTTGATGTTTTAATTAAAATATCATTTATTAAGTCTTGAAGGAGAAAGTACGTCCAATCTTGAGGAGAATGAGTTTGACCTAAAAGCAGATTTTAGGGTTTTGCAAAGTCAATTGAAAAGTTATAAAGAGGAGTCTTGGTGCATCATTTGGATCATCTTGGAAAATACACCGTTATGCTGCCGGATTGATTCTGGATTGCTTCGAGGGATGAAGACCTCCTAGTTTGGGCATCTCTTCTCGTTTGTAAGACAACGACTAGTGATGATTATTAGTCTAGTTTGTGAGTATTTTGGAGTTCATGCATTGTAACCAGCATTTGTCCATCTAGGATCAGATTTGGCATATTGAGATTTCTGTTTTCAGTATTTTAGCTTTAGTAGATTTGTGTATTCACTCATAAATCAAAAAAGACAAAACATATTATTGTGGGTATTGTTTATTTCTCTTCCTTTGGTCTAGGCGCCATTGTGTGTTAAATTGTAGAATTTTCATTGGTGTATCTGAATTTTAAAGCAAAGTCGACCCTGTCAGCTGGGCCGTACCATTCACAAGATCTTGTGATTTGTGCATTTACTATAAGTGGCATTTCAAGTCTGTTTTGTGCTTCTAGTTTGAGCGCCTCCTTGTTAAAGGTGTTTTGCCTTCAGTATCTAGTCATTTGAATCAGTTTCTAGGGAGATCTGATCTATTTTATAAATCTGTGTTGCTGGTTTAATGAAGAAAAATACAGTACTGTTATAACAGCATACAGGGATCTGCACTTTCGTTCTTGGATGGTCGTTAGGAACTCTTAAAGTCTTCGCGGAGACATCATTGAAGATTGCACAGGCTGAAAGAGGTTGGATCTGTTTCTATTCATGCAAGTTTAAGCTTTATTCTTGGCAATCATTGAATGCTTCAATATTATTGCAATATTCTCAAAGGCTGATTTGTAACTGGTAGCAAGTAGTCATCTTTCAAATTGTATGCTGGCAGTAGTACTGTCGGTCCTTAGATTCTTGCTCAGTCAGATTGTAATGTTCTTCTCTCTTTCAGCATTTTGATATTGTATGTAATCCATCTCCGCCCTATGGTCACTACTATCCCATTCTGGGTTAGAAAGCACATTCTGGGTGTCGAGAGTTTTCCATATTCAGCATTTCCTTCAAAGTTGCTTTCAGTATTAGTTGAAATAGTATAACTCCGCCCTATGGTAGCTACTTCCCATCCTGGGTGAGCAAGCACATTCTGGGTGTTGAGTAGTTTCATTATTCAGTATTTCATTTCAAGCTTTGCTTTCTGTAATCACTCCGTCATATGGTCGCCCCTCACTCCGCCTTGGATTGGGTAGCACATACTTGACGTTGAGTTCCCTTCTGTATCTTGAGTTTACTTTCTTGCACGTTTCGGTTTATCCATCTAACCTTAACGGGTGCACTTGTTTAAATGTTGTAATCTGTTATTTGAAAAACGAAAAAATTTGGCTCGGTATATTTCAGTCGGCATCTCTCCCATTGGTTTGGTTGAGTTGTGGGCTATTGTTGTTCATGTTTTGAATGGTTTGGAGAAATAGTTGTGTCATTCTCTCATTTTGCTCCATAAAGGTTTGGGTTGTGTGCTCCATGAAGGTTCTTAGTTTGCTTCCCATTTGTTCCCCCATTGTGATGTTTTGTGTAGAGTTACTGGTGGCTGCAAGTTTCTTCTTTTCTCTCTCCAAGGCTCTTTGGGCTCTTTGGCTAAGTTGCATCCACTAGCTTTTGTCCCTCAGGCTGGTAGGAACAATGCTCTGATACCAATTGTAATGTCCCCAATTTGGGAATTACCCTAAAATCTGCCCTAGAATCACAAATTCCATTAAAATAAGAATTGGCAGATAGCTAGAGATATAACTTACCAATTAAATGCCTTTTAACAAGATAAATCCTGAATTAGGTCCTGCAATCATATCAAACAATATTGTATATGTATATATAAATAATTCATAAACCCAATTATTTCTATTAGGGTTAATAATCACACATATGAGTACAAATAGGTAAAATCATCATAACTCATTAGATAAGCCATGTTACATCTATACTTATGTTTAGTATTCAATCACAATAGGTTTGAATGAGGGAGTATGATAGGTTGGCCCAAAGAAGGCCCCACACTAAGCCCAAGAGTGGGCATTCACCCTCTTGGCCCCAAGTGGCAAGCACATTGGACATCCAGCATGGGGTAGTCAACCTAGTGGGGTGCTTGTATCTGCCCTCCCTACTCATATCTTCTTATTCATCCTCTTATGACTTATTATTTCTCCAACAATCAACCATCGTAGAGGTTGGAAAGGAAATCGCAATAGAGTGCCCGAAAATCCTCCTATCTAAGCCCAAGAGAGGACACTCACCCTCTTGGCCCCAAGTGGCAGGCACATTGGACATCCAGCATGGGGTGGTCTACTTAGATGGTGGTCTCATATCTGCTTCCCTTCCTTGCATTTCCTCTTCTCCTCCACATGATTGCTTGCCAGGTTATAGATAGATTACTGATTTAGAATATGCATTTCACATTATCATACCATAATTATTGATTCTATTATTCATACCACTATTCTTGTAGAAAATAGAATTATTGCAGATTATATGTGTATCTTCAGACTGCTGTTGCAATTTAGACAGATCTAACTTTAATAATGTTCCCTTCTTGGGATGCTGATCCCTGCTCTTTTTGGATAAGTACTTCTGCTCCTTGGTTCGATCTACCTATTTTATTGCTGGATGCTGTTTTCCCTCTTATGAGGATCGATCTTTCTTTTTCAATATCCTTCTTTTTAAATCTGCTTTAAAACTCAGAAAATATTCAATTAATTTGCTTCATTTTTTATCCCTCCTTCAGCCTCTATTTATACCTTTTTATTTTGTCAAGGTATGTGTCCTTTCATGGGAGATGTGT